>MNCI01021399.1:292336-348428 GCA_015680685.1 Gnetum montanum
GGACCAAGAGGGAATGATTAGGGTGTGACATCAAGGGGACTTGTGGATTCTCTTTGGTGACGCCTGTGGGAGTTATCATGCAATATGGTTGTACTAAGATCCTTGTAGATCTAATGAAAAATGGGAGTAAGAGTAATCAAAAGGGCACTCGAAAATCAAACACTGTTCTAGGGGGTTCCACTGGAAAGACATGCACCCATGCCTAAAGGTTGGCGGCTTCTTTGGATTCAATAAAGTGAAAAAAAAGAAAAGAAGAAGAAAATAAAAAGAAGTGCCATAAAACAAAAATCACTCCCCCCTTGTACTAAACGCCAAGTGATTGTACGCCTTGTTGTTATGGTACTCTCATAGTTGTTCATCATGGGATGACACAATGCGATGTCACTGATTAGAAGGATGGACTTGGTCCTGATCTTGGAACGATGGGTTAATGAAACCTTAATCATGCTTTTCATGCAGGATTCATTGTGCCCTGGGTTAGTTACCTCATGTCCCAATCTCTACAATCCCTTTCTATACTTCATCTCATCTCACTGTTTGTGTAATTGTAGCTTGTATCCCGTGTATCATAGAATTTTCATCTCATTTCGGTGATATCTACATGTGTGTGTTTTGTGGAGTTAGTGCGGATTACATTTAACCCTTCTAGTGCCCACAGACACTTTAAGTGTGGTTACACAAGGGCATAATAAGTTAAAACCTGCTTTGGGGAGGATCCACTTGTGTAATTTTTCGTAATCTTCACTAATTCTCTAGCTTAAACACATAATTTCTTACCCTCAGCTTAATCTTTTATAATTTTCTTTCCCTATTATTATCCCTCCAAAATTTTAACGTTCCAATGTACCATTACATTCCCTTTTCTTCATAACCACCAAATTTTTAATGGCTAAATTCACATCTTTATCATTACGAGTGCCTCTCGAATTAATGAATTACCCTAGGATATCTTCATACATGCCCATGTCCTCATTTTACACCATTAATTTAAAAAAAATAATTAAAAATTTAGTATTTTTCAGGTGTCCCACATCACTGGTGACGAGATATCACGTACGTGATATTGTGTCCCATGTGATATCGCGTACGTGATGTCCCGTACACGATATCGCATCTTATTTATCTATAAATAGGAACCCCCACCACAACACTTAGCATCATTTTGCCATTTACATGGGGGTAATTTTTGAAATTTTTCTCTACGACTCGCACTTGCATGACCCTCGCTTTTTCACTCATCTCTCGTATGTTGGTGCTCTAATTTTAATTCTGTTTGAACCTAGAGTGTTCAGTTTAGTCGTGGGGGAGGAACACTTGCCGAAAAGTGCCTAACTTTTTTGAAATTTGTCATCACCAAAAGGACATAAATTAGGGTAATTAATACTAACACTTAGAAAAACTGTGCCAAAAATCATATGACCTTAAGTATACCGGGAGATTAAAATGAAACCCACCTAAGTCATAGGACCTATTATCATAATTTTCGAGCAAAATCACATGATAACATAAGATCTTTAATTAAAGGCATGTAGTAAGGTATAACTTAACTTTGAAAACAACTTTACTAACGTTTGACCCGTGTGATTGCAGATGGCCCCAAAACGTGCACAACAAGGAGGTCCTGTTCAAGGTGAAGCAAAACAACCTCGGAGAGGTGGAAGACGGGTCCCTGTTAGACAACATGCAGAATAGGAGGTGCAACCATTCAGCATCCATCAAGAAGAACCTTCTACCAGATGGCCTGGATAGGTAGAAAGAGGAGCTGCTACTACGCCTGAACCGGGACAACAACTCATGTTGCCCCTGGAATGTGTTCAGGCTATCCATACAAAGTCCACTGTTGCTGCAATGATCGTGGAGCTTAACTTCAAACCTTTTGTATAGTTTTCTCTTGAGGCTATTAGGGATCACCTTAAAGGGTCGCCCTTATGGCCTGTCCTCTCTGAGTGTGGTACCTGGTACTTAGGTGAAACGTACCTGTTCTGGCACAATAAGGAGCAAGGCACCATGGTTAACATTTGTGGTGTGACAATAGACTTTTCTGTGTAGGCAATTTCAGAAGTGTTAAACCTTCTGAATTCAGGCCCCCATGTTGCTCGATTATCTACCCGATCAGACCCTGATGTGCAAAAAGATTGGTTAGAAAAGGCTTATGGTAGAGATAAAGCTTTTGGTGAGCTGACGATGGAAGAGCAAATTTATTTCAAAATGGGAACCTATCACCTCTTCCCCACAAAAGGCTTAAAAATAATATCTATGTATGCGGCAAGAGGATGTGTAGTGTTGATGGGAAAGGTTAACACTAACCTTCCCCATCTATATTTGATAGAGATCCTAAGGCGATTTGAAGAACGGAAGTTAGGGAAGATGGTGTTGTCTTTTCCCTGCCTTATCAGAAAGCTGTGCCGACGGGCTAGTATTCGGGGATACACAAATGACGTCCTCTGAAAGGCCCAGAATGCTTCTTATGCTGAGTTATTAAAGGTGCTAGCTCCAAGGAAGAGCACTGGCGAAGAGATGGGACCAGATGAAGAAGAAGAACAGATGACTGAACCACCTGCAACTCAACTTGCAGGACCCAGTCAACCTCCAGCCACAGATCCTAGCCAATAACAAGAAGTAGGATCCAACATAGGCCAAGATCAGCTACCACCACCACAAGACTATAGACCATCGATGAGCCATCTTAGGACCATCACCAAGACCGTTAGTTGGGGAAGTCATGATGACGCAAACCTCTTTCACATCATCGATGATGCTGACCAGCCCGCTATTTCGCTAGATCGCACAAGGGATGAATTGTCCATCCAAACAGGAGGAGGGGAAAGCAGATGGTCACAATAGATTTCTGGAAATGCGGCATCTTTTCAAGTGCAGTTAGAGACTGGTGAAGGGGCCACTGTGGTGGTCATGCAACATCAGGATGCTATGGAAGCTACTGAAGTGCTCGCTGACCATATCAAGGAATCCTTTAATGTACCTGTTGTGCCACCGGAAGATCTTTCAGGAGCACGGGATGCTCAAACTCTTGACGGAACCTCAATGAATCCTACGGAACATGAGGATGCACTGGACAGATTGCTTCAAACAAGACAAGTTTTGACATCTCTGTTTAACATCCCTCATGATGTAACAGCAATTCAATTAGATTTCATTTCCACAAAGGGGAAGCTGGTCATATCCGAAGTAAGGGTAGAGCATGCTGAAGTTGAAGTGCAAAAAGTACAAGAGCAGCTCGTAGCCTTACAAGCAGCATAGCGGGAGCCTTTGCAATTTGTTCTCGTAGACCAGCTAGAAAATTTTAGAATCGAGAAATTAACAAAGCTAATTGTAGAAAATAAGAAGGTGGCAGAAGAAAAGGAGATGGCCACTTGGGATGCCTCCGTAGCTCAAGCGCAAACTCATGTGCATCTTAAGGCACTCAAGGCCTTAGAAGAAGAGAATAAGCAGTTGGTTGCAGATAACCTTCGGTTGACTTCTATGGAGAAACAAAAGAATGTTCTCAATGAACACTTTCATTAGCTACGAGAATAGTTCATTCGGGTCAACCGAGATTTAAGCTGTTTAGCTAGAGAAAATTGAACCCTCTCAATGGAGGAGGTACGAATTGTTTGTGAAAAATCAGCCATTGAAATAAGCACGTGGCAGAATGAGGCTAAACTACATGAGAAGCTGAAGGAGCATTTCCATGATTAGGTGAGGATGTACAAAAAAAATCCTGAAGAAGGAGATCCATATGGTCAAGGCTCAAATCAACAACATCAGTGCTTAGCACACTGATTAGAGGGCCATATTGGACACTTATGCCTTCGCCTACCAAGCAAAAGTTAAGAACCGGGACCTACAGATCTAAGACTTAACAGAGTACATGGAGTTGGCAAACCTTAGATATGCCAACCTGGCCATGTTAATAGCAGGATGCCCAAGGTCAGAGCTCAAGCAGTAGGTAGCTTCCACCCACATCAAATATGAGGTAGAATTTGCAGAGTGCAAGAAGTTGGCTGAGAAACTAGATGTCGTAAATTCTGAACTTGCGGTGGTAAAAGAAAGCTACTAGGGATAGAAAGATGTTGCAACCGACTTGGCTCAATGGCTAACAGAGCTTCATGAATACAAAGACAAAGCTAGAGCCTATGAAGAGGAACGATGGGTGTTCGTAGCATGACATGTCAAAGCTAATCAGATGTTCCTGCAACTACCCTGTCTGTGGGAGGTGCCGACTCCATCAAACATCGGAGCATCAGTATGGACGACACAAGATCCTCGGACTGAAGAGGAGAAGCTCTAGGCCATTCTTCAACATCATCAACCTTCAAAGCTTGGAGCAAGTGACAAAGGGAAAGAACCCATGGAGGAGCCACTGCCACCAAGAACTACATGAGTTCCACATTTTTGTAGTTGTAGTATTTTTTCTCTGTGTTGTGTCTCCCCACACTACAACATTAGTCTATTTCTTTTTCCAGTTAATAATCCCATACCTATCCACTATGTAATCAATGAAGCTTATTCTCCTTGTAACTCGAGGATGAGTTTTTATTCAGTCATGGGGGTATGATGAGACGTGATTCGCATAGGCCGCGATATCGCATCTCCCGCGATATCGCAGTTCGTCATCATATCTATAAATAAGATTTAGCACTCCCTTGTTTGGGGATCCCAGTTTTAGAGTAGAGAAGCTTTGGCAGTTTGATCCCTCCAGAGTTAGATTTTTTTCCTTTGTCTGCCCTCAATGTGGTGAATGTAATTGTATGGTGTCTTTATTCGAGTGTGCCGTACTTGGACACGCACATGACCGGCAATAAAGATCGAGATTACTTCATCATTGCAGCATTCACTTTGTTATTTATTTAAATGTTATTTACTATTTTCTCTCTCTCACTCTTAAACTCCTAGAATGTGGAACGAGTATGACTTGATTACAAGCATTTAAGTGTGACTACTTAGTAGCCCAGTGGTGTAGCTAGGGTCTACGCTTGGTAACCCAGTGGTGTATTTGGGATTTGTGCTTGGTAATCCCAGTGGCGTACCTAGGACCTACACTTGGTAGTCCCAGTGGTAGTCATGCACGAAGTCCAAGATGTGTATGGTTGATCAAGGAATCGATTGCTCGTCGCACTTAGGCTAGATTAGATTTTCTTACCCTTTTCCTCTTAGCTTAGATTAGTTAATATTATTTTCCATTGCCTTTAGGAGTAGCATAGATTAGGAACACATCATACACCTCATCTGAACTAAACCATATGTGACAAATGCAATACTAGTCCAGGTGGGAAGACAGCGAACTGCGACCTAAGGATAACTGTCTAGGTGCCACAACTAGTCCATCTGCGAAGTTTGACTGGATCGCACGTGCAACGCTTGTTTCGTATGGTTGAGTGTAGGGGTACCTCGCCACTCATCAAGTAGCTAAAGAAGAAAAGGATATCTGTTACATCTTAGCTTTCATTACTACATTTGGTGTAAGCATTAAAAGCTTATCAGAGAAGGAAGAAAACTATCATTTCATTTTTGGCACTAACTATTCCTTTACCTCTCATGGAAATAACAAGTCCTACTTGTGTTTCAGATGACGACTCCTTAAGCTTCAACTAGCAATTCCTATTTTTTTGTTAATGAGATTCAACTTACTTCCATAGTAGTATAGACTCTAGCATTTTTGTATAATAGCTCTTTTCAATATACACTTATAATGTCCATTTTATTTTTGCTAATGTGGCATTGTTTTTTATGATGTAGCTTGTATAAAATCAAAATCTAGTTTTAAATTGGTTCTAGCTTTAAGAGAGCTATTAGAGCCAACTTATATTCTTTGCTATGAGTTTTTCTTTTGCTTAGGCTGACATGGCAATGAGCTCTTTAAAAAAAACTAAATTTTTTTTAATAAGCTTTCCTATGCATGTGGTAAAAGGAGCTAATGTGGTAGAGTTATTTGGGAAGAGCTTTGTAGAATCAAAAACTACTTCTAAAGATTGGTTCTATGAGCTGATGCGGTAGAGCTTTGTAGAATCAAAAACTACTTTTAAAAATTGGCTCTAATCTTTTCCAAAAAGGGATGATCTTTTCAATTGAGATTATATGTGTAGAAGAAGGAAACAAAATGTTGACATGGTAGCGTTATTCTTTAATAAGCTTTTGTAGAACCAAGAAATGGTTCTAAAATTGATTCTACATAAAAGCTTATTTTAGAAGCTACCATGATAGAGCTAATTAAAAGATCCCTTCATAGAACCAAAAATTGTTCTATAAGCTAGTTTTGTTTTAGTGCTTTCTTTTTAGATTAATGTGGAAAAGTTATTTCTTGTCCACTTTTAGAACCAAAAAGCAAAGCTGGATGAAAATTTGTTTGCACACATGCTCTTTAAAATATTTAGCTTAGCCCTAGTAAATCCTGTAAAAAACTAATGTAATAAAACCAAGTTGAGCTATCTTTGTAAAGCAAAAATGAAGAAATGAGTTGGGTTAAAGAACTATCCAAGCACACATGATGCTGAGCTAGTAGATTCATTTCAAATAAGCTATGTAAAACCAAAAAATGGTTCTACCAACTATTTCTACATGCTGATGTCACAAGGAAACACTTCCCTGTAAAAGATAAGATGAAAGTTCAAATCAACATGAAACGAAAACTCCACTATAAAGTCAAACTTGCAACCAAGCTCAAAACATGCAACAATCTTCCCCTTTTGAGATTGGGTGAGCTCACAAAATAAGCTTGAACAAGAGAAAGATCATGGATAGCCAGATACATAAAAATAGCCTAAAAGGTAGTTTCAAGCTCATAATCACCATATAGATGAGATCAACTTAGCTCATACATATAAATTGTAACCATTGAATTTAGCAAGGTCTTAAGAACAAACTTCAAGTTAAGCAAAAGAATCATATATCCAATTAAAGATAAGCAAATAAACATCATAACATAGCTCATACTAGTCAAACTTATAATATAACTAATCAATTAAGCATCACATCTAGCTAAACATACACACACAATTCATAATCAATCAAGTAGGTAAGAGAACACTGTAACTCAAAATAACTAAAATAGATGAAATAACTCAACCAAGCATAAAGTTGAGAAATGTTGCACACTTATACATTGAGAATGCAGAGAAATCATCTTCACTATTTTTTGACAAAACAACACATACACAATCACATCATCTTTCTAACAAAACAACACATATACAATCACATCATCATATATCAATTCTTCTAGATTTTTTCAAAAAAAGGTGAAAAGAAGCTCCTCCTATCATTAAACAAATTAAGCTCAAAACATAAAGCTAAAAATAGGCAATAAAAACAAACAAGAAATATGCATAAGAACTTAATTGAAAAACATGTTGATCCTCTTGATCAATGAACTATCAAGCTCAAGAGAGAGATGTAATAATGAGAGAACAACTAGTCATAGAAAAAAAATATAAAAACCATAGAATAGATGAGAGAGCCAAGCAACAACTCAAAATGCATTATAGCTATGGATATTCATAAGATATTTTGGATGAATCAAGAGGATTTTAGAGAGCTTGAAGAAAAGTTAGAAGAGTTGAGGTGGAAAGGGATCAAGCATTGGTGAACATTCAATCTAGAACGTAGTATGAAAGAAACAGAGAAGAGTGGAAGGCCCAAGAAAAATTTAGTAAAGAGATGGAAAGGATTATGATGCAAAAATAGCAAAAATGCCTAGAGCATGAGAGATAGAGACCTTTGGCATTTTGAACACCTAAAGAAAAGAGAGGCTATATAGAGTAAGACATTAAGAATTTGTACTTCACCCATGACCTTTCTAGAATGCTACATCTCCCAAGCTTAGAGCCAAAAATAGGGTAATCCTTTGGTCATTATCCCTATGAGGAAATGCATGAATCCATAGAATATGGCTCTGAGGATTCAGCAGACTCAACATGGATTCCTAGTTCTTCTACTGCATCTTGAAAATATCCTGTTTCCCTACAATATAATCTTACCTACTTCCCTTGTAAAAAAGCTCGTTAGCTTATAAGTCCCTAAACTAGTACTAGGAGTTTTAGAAGCTTATGTATGTGTGGGTAAAGAAGTCACACCCAACAATGTTCTTAGATATAGAAATATTTATTTATTTAAATCCTTTGTAAAAATATTTGCTATTTGTTCTTTAGATGAAATATAGGATAGTTTACTATTTCCAACTCTACTTGAATGATAATTAATCTTAATATGTTTATCTTTACCATGAAAATGAGATTTTTAGAGATATAAATAGCGACATGATTATCACAATGAATAATTAGTGGGTCAGAAAAAGCTATACTGAAGAGATTTAATACCTTCCTCATCCAAAGAATCTTTGTGCAGGAGTGTGAGGCTATAACATATTTTGCTTTAGCTGATAATAATGCTACAGAGTTTTGTTTTCTGCTCAGCCATGATACCAATCTATTACCAAGAAAATGACAATTCCCTTTGGTAGATTTTTTATCATCTTTATTTCTTATCCAATATGCATTTGTAAATGCTTGTAATTCAAAACTTCTACTTTTTGGATACCATATCTCATGACTAATTGTGTCTTTTAAATATCATAAAATTCTTTTAGATACAATCAAGTGTGATTCTTTTGGTTCTGACTAATATTGAGAAATTAGGCCTACTACAAAAGCTATATCTAGCTTGCTAGCTATAGCATAATGTAAGCTTCCCATGATGGATCTATATAGTGTAACATCAATTTTTTATCCATCTTCATCCTTGCAAAGGTGTACATTTGTACTAAGAGGAGTTGCACAAGTTTTAGCTTCTATTTTGCTAAAACGATTGAGCATCTATTCAACATGTTTTTTCTAAGAAATGAAGGTTCCATACCTAAGTTTTTGAATATGTAGACCCAAAAAATAAGATAGCTCCCCTATCATAGACATTTCAAACTTTGATGTCATAGCTATAACATATTATTTGCCTAAACTTGAGCTTGTTTCTCCATACATTATATCATCAACATAAATATGAGCAACTAAAAACCCTATATTATCATTTTTAATGTAAAGGGTACTATCTAGAAGGGCTTTTAAATAACCATTTTCAGCTAAATATGAATCAAGCTTAGCATACCACATCCTAGGGGCTTTTTTTAAGCCATATAAATATTTCTGTAGCTTATACACATGATTTGGCTTTTCAATACCAACAGATCCTCCTAGTTATTCTATATACACTATCTCTTTTATTTCTTTGTTTAGAAATACTAATTTCACATACATTTGGTAGAGCTTAAATCCTTCATCAGTTGCAAAAGATAAAAGCATTCTAATAGATTCCAATCTTGTAACTAGAGTACATGTTTCTTAGTAATCAAGTCCCTTTATTTGATAAAAACCCTTTGCTACTAATCTTACCTTATTTCTCGTTACTTCACTATGCTTATTTAGCTTGTTTTTAAAGATTCACTTAGTTCCAATGATGTTAGCTCCTTTGGGCCATGGAACTAGCTCCCAAGTATCATTCTTTATAATTTGCTTCATCTCTTCATTCATGGCATTCTTCTAGTCCTTACTTCCAAGGTCTTTCCTAACTATTATAGAAATGGAAAAATTAAGAAAACATAATAATACACCATGATATGTTGTTTCATCTTTATTTCTCCTTGTCCTTTATGTTGAGGTCAACCTCACCCATGCTAGGCATGGGGCCATTATCAATGCACATGTAGAAAATTATAGTTGCAAAGTAGCCAAAATGCACAAATCAAATTCATAGGAATTCAACAAATGCTATACTGGTTTTATGTAAAAAGCAAAATATAAACAAAAGGTCCTCAACCACACATAAATAAAATAAAATAAAAATTATGAATTTCAATTGCTAAATGAGCAAGCACTACACCAGCACATGATAAATAGTGCACTACATGCTTTGCACAGACCTCTAAAAGATGACCTCAATGTAACCTATCAATCATGTTGTTGGTACCAATTACCCCTTAGAGAGAGAAAGTGATATAAAGGAATTCCATTTAGAAAAGAAAAGAAATAAAATCAAGAGAAAAGATAAGCCACCTAAAAAATGCCAACAAAATAGCATATTTTTAAATTATAAAACATGCTAATGACTACATAATTTGTAATGAATTGATTTTCATTTTTTAAAAAGAATTATATATTCACAAACGTTTGTTAAAACATTTGTAACAGTGATGCAGCTAGTGGCCAATCTTTCTTTTTGAAATGCGTAGCATCTAGCAATGCATGTCTATCAGCAACCACTATTTTATTTTGTTCTTCTATTTTCCCTAACCACATGCAACCCATCTTTTAGCCTCTTGTTGCTGCGAGCCGCAGACGGTGGCCCTCTCTCTGGATGCTCTTCTGCCGACAGGTAGTAGAACATGGCAAGAGTGTGAAATGTGCAGCAAACATCAACAGCAGTTGCAGGCAAATTGCAGATGATAGTCTGCATGCCCTATAGTAGCAATTGCTAAACGATGGTTTTTCTATTTTCTCAGACAAAAACAAACACATTTTCTTTCCTATTTTCTTTTCTACCCATGTGGCAGAGATCAATGCCCAACAGTGGTGGTGCCAGTGATCCTCTTTTGGGATGTCCAGCCTTTGTTTGGAGACTGGTGGCTAAATCTTCCTTCTGCTTAGAGCACCAAATAAATTTTAATTTTAATTTGAATTTTTTTTTGTGTTATTTATTTTACACAAAAACTACACAAATGTGTAATTTTTATTTTTATATATTTTTTGAAACATAACAGAACACTCCTAAAATTAAATTAAGTTTCACTATTGTGTTTAAAATATTATTATTATTGCTTTGTCACATAACTCTTTCCAGCTGAGACTATTCCCAGGTTTCCGTATCCATACCCATATGGGAGGCACCCTAGGCGATAATCTCCTAAAACAAGTTTTCACAGGTGTTCGCATGTCCAAAATTTACGTTTCAACACCCTTTTTGGTGCTAGAAGGAGGGTAGTTTCTCAACCTTTTCTTTATTTTCCTTTTATGTTTCTTTTTTTAAAAAATAATTATCATTTTTTATTACTGTCTATTTTTGTTTTTGCCTCCATATTTTCAGTTTTATTGATCTATTTTAGTTTCACTTTCAAATCTCCAGATTTATATTCTAGAAATCCTTTTGTTAATTTATTTTTTTGAAATTTAATTAAGGTAATTTAAATTATTGTCCTTTTAATTTACTTTTCTAAAATTTTGTAATTTCAATTTCACTTTTAAAAATAAAAAAAAAATCATAAAACAAAATAATAAATAATAAATAAGAAAATATATAGCATTCAAATGTTTTTTCCATTTTCTTTAATTTTCACAGTTTATTAGCATTTTACATCTCCTGTTATTTTTTATTTTATGAGTGACTCTTCTTACAAAACATCTCAACAAAGAACTCATACTCCTACCCCTAGTCAACTAGCTACTCGTCAATTTACTTTGAGAAAACAATGAGCTTCACTTTTTCCAAGTTCAATTCCTAAGAAACCTCTGACTAAGATGGTAACCCATCAACCCCTAGCTCCCTTGGTAAGAAACCCTTTTAATTTTAATAACTACCATGACATACCAAAATTCCTTCAAAACATAAACCTGTTCTTCGATCCTACAACCCCTACGAATGATGCCCGCCAACACATACAATGTTTTGAAACCTTATTAGGGATCCACAACATTGTACATAATGATGTAGCATGTAGAGTGTTTGTAACAACATTTAGGACCAAAGCAACCCAAAGGTTCTTAATGCTTCATGATGCCTCTATTAACACATGACAAGAATTCAAAAACAAGTTTTTGAATCAATTTGATAAATTTACAAGCCTTGCTATCGCATCAAGCAACTTTACCAGCCTAAGAAAGCTACCTAGGGAAAATGTTAGGGATTATAACCTTAAATTCCTTCATCAACTTGCCTATGTGCCAAATGAGATGCAACCAAAACCATATGGTATCCTCAACTTCTATCTCTCTACCATTGATCCATTCTTCGCTTATGCTATCAAATCTGATCCAAACATAACAGAAATACAAGGTGCAATGTCAAAAGCTGTGGAATTAGAGCAAATAACCCTTATGAACAGCATCCAAATCCAATTTGGGATGATGAGTGTTAATAACCCTATATAATCAAACCCACTCCTACCAACTGTTCAAACATCTAATGTTATGCCTCAAGCTGTTTCTCCCTTTTAATCAACTCAACCTTTAAGTAATTACTTACAAGGCCCCATGTCCTCTTCATTCTTACCATCCAACACTAGTTTGAATGATGACCAATCAAAAGTCTTGATTCAATCCATTATAAAACCAAATGGGACATCAAATTCTGTTGAACCACTAACCCAAACCTAGGATCAAATGATCCAAATATTGACTTCACTACAAAAACTATTGATGAGACATAGTTCGCATAGGTTGCGATATCGCAGCCGACGCGATATCGCATCCCCCGCGATATCGCATCTTCCCCTACGATATCGCGTACGCGATATCGCAGTCCGCTGTCATATCTATAAATAAGACACGGCTCTCTCTCATTTGGAATCCCAGTTTTAGAGTAGCGAAGCTTTGGTAGTTTGATCCCTCAAAAGTTAGAATTTTTCCCGTGTTTGCCCGCAGTGTGGTGAATGTAATTGTACGGTGTCTTTATTCGAGTGTGCCGTACTTGGACATGCACATGACCAGCAATAAAGATCGAGATTACTTCATCATTACAGCATTCACTTAGTTTATTTATTTGTTATTTATTTAATGTTATTTATTGCTTTCATAGCGCGGTGTGAGTACAACTTGACTACAAGCATCTACGGGTGTGTACGGTTAGTTAAGGAATTGGTTACTCATCGCGATTAGTCTCGCACCCTTAAACTCCTAGAAGCGGAACGAGTACGACTTGATTACGAGCATTTAAGTGTGACTGCTTGGTAGCCCAGTGGTGTAGCTAGGGGGATCTACGCTTGGTAACCCAGTGGCGTATTTGGGATCTGCGCTTGGTAATCCCAATGGCGTACCTAGGATCTATGCTTGGTAGTCCCAGTGGCAGTCATGCATGAAGTCCAAGATGTGTACCGTTGATCAAGGAATCAGTTGCTTGTCGCACTTAGGCTAGATTAGATTTTCTTACCCTTTTCCTCCTCGCTTAGTTTAGTTAATAGTATTTTCCACTACCTTCAGGAGTAGCGTTAGAATTAGAACACATCATACACCTCATCTAGACTAAACCATATGTGACATATGCAAAACTAGTCTAGGTGGGAAGATAGCGAACTGCGACCTAAGGCTAACTATCTAGGTGCCACAACTAGTCCATCTGCGGAGTTCGACCGGATCGCGCCTGCGACACTCGTTTCGTATGGTTGAGTGTAGGGATACCTCACCACTCATCATTGGCGCCGTTGCCGGGGATGGTGCTAGTTATCTAGATTAGTTATATCATACAAGGTTGCTGTATAGAACTTAACGATATATCTTTTAAAAACAAGAAATTATAAAAAGTCACATAAATTCACACACAACAATGCCTCTCCTACAAGATGATAATAACGCCACACTTAGTGAGGAAGTTCATTGGAGAACCAACGAACTATATGATGATGAAGGTTGGGATATACAACCTGAAGTGGGAGTTTCCTATAAGAATGAACAAAAACAACATCATCATAATGCACAAAAGCCTAACTTACCCGATGATGATGAACTCCCACTGGCCATTACAAGCTTCACGCAAATACAAGAGGTTGTTTGAATCTCACATAGGCATCGTAAAGAGAGCCGTCTACCTAGGGTCGATTTAAATAACTTTCCCAAATTTTCAGGAGGCTATAACTTAGATCTGCATCAACATTTACTAGCCTTCTACGATGCCTGCACATGGAATAACATTGATAATAGTTGGCAAAAACTAAAGCTCTTTCCTATGACACTTGTTGACCAAGAAAAAGTATGGTATAGATCGTTAAAACCAAATTTGATACGACGTTGGTCAACAATGGTAGAGGTGTTTAACAAAAAATATCAAACCTACGCAAGAGTGTCAGCCTTGAGGAAACAAATCCAAGGATGGAAATAAGCAAAATGTACCGTCCAAAATCGTCGGTCTCTGACTAGAAGGAAACAGAGACCGTGAGATCACAGGACACGCACAGAAGATCCTACCTTCACTTGAGGGTGAGCTGGAATGAACGAAGGTAGAGTACCTTGGGTGGTCTGCACTCGGATCAGACAAGGATTTCCCCAAACGTACACCGAAGTGCAATACGCTGGGTTATACGTGAACGGCGTAACAGGCGTAAAACAGAGCGTAAACAACATAACTAATGCGAACGGAGCGTAAACGTAAAAGAGTGTAAATAGAATATATGCAATGATTAATGCAAACTGTAACAGATTTTAGGAAGAAAATGTGACAATGGAAATTCAAAATGAGAGTACAATGCATTGGTCTAACGTAGTTGTGGATTGACACAAGGTGGACAAAAAGCCTCGGTGGATGTAGGGATGATTATGGGCTGGTTCACACTGTAGGCACAGCGTAGAGGCTGTATGTTCAGCGTACAGGATTGTCCAGTGTACAAGGTTTTCTGCTCTGGTTCTCAGCGTCTCTGCTCTTTGGTTTGCTCCAAAATTTTTCAACCGACCTGGATCTTGTGGAAAAATTGGGCTTTTATACAGGTTTTAACATTAGACTCGGGTTGGGGGACATGTGGCGCGTTGACCAGGTGCAAAAGCGTAAAATTTACAAGTGTACAATATGTTACATTTGCTGGGCATATACACTGAGTGTATACACTGTATCAGGTGAGCATAGACTCTAGGTGTATACACTAGGCGTATACGCTGGATGTTCTGGGCATATACGCTGGTGGTAGCTGGGCATATACGCCAGACGTATACGCTGATGGTTGTTGCATTGTGCCAAATCTTACTCTGTAGTGCTGCTTCTATGCCGTCTTCGGGGATTGCATGCCGGGCGTATACATCGGTTGTACCTGCTGGGCGTACATGTGAGGCGCGTATGCTGGATGTATATGCTGGGCATCTACGCTGGGCGTATACGCTGAGAATGTCAGGCGTATACACTGTGGATGTGAACTTGAGCATATACGCTGAGACTGCATACTTGGTGAAAATTAAGTATTGTTGATCTCCGGAGTTGCTGTGTTTGACACCAGATGTAGCTGTGGTCGTCTGTGGCTCCCAGGGACCTGCTTCTTGTTGGAGAAGTACTAAGCTCAAAATTTTGTGGTGTTTCATTGGCCCCTCTTTGTTGACGCTTGGAGGAATCAACCCGAGAAGCGTCGACAAAGAAGTGCAAAACACCACAAGCAACTTGATAGAGATTGTGTCCATTGCCACTCGACTAGACGTCATCGCACTGTGTTCAGTAGTACATGGGATTGAGAAACGTAAAATTTGTATTTGGATGGGGAAAACGAGATTGTGGGGATTGGGAACTGACCAAGAGATTGTACTTGGTAAAGGGGATGCTCTGGTGTGTGTCATGCTGATCCTTGTCAATAGCCATTATTTAGTAGACTCAGAATCCAGACATGTGATGTGCATCCTTTAGCGGAACAAGACTCTTGGTTAGTGTCCAAGAGGTCTTGTTGGTAAGGCCAAAGCCACGTGATGACGTGTTGCATTCTTTGGAGGAACAGGGCCCTTGTTTGGTGTTTAGGGGGAGCCTATTGGCGGAGATCCAAAGCCACGCAACGGGATGTTTCTTGATTGTTTTTAACATGAGTACTTGGTTCCAAGACAATTGCCTTCCCTCCTAGGGTTTATGTGGGAAGTGCCCACTCTTTTTTTTAGGAGCTTTGCTTTGATCTTGTACTCATGCTCAAGTGCTATGTTGTGTGTTGCAACTGCTTTAAAGTGTTACTGTGTGGAATAGCATGCTCAAAGTTTTGAATGTATTGGGTGTATCAGAGGCATGGCTGAGTAGAATGTGTCGATGAATAGATAGGGAATATACCGGGAAATGGGGATGTACTAGTGAATGGTTTGATTTAGTCTTGCCATGTGGGCTGTGAACATTGCCTCATCTTGTTGCTTATGATGAAATGCATTCTTGTACGAATACCTTTGAGCGTCATCCTGTAAACACAACTCCAAGGAGACAAGAAAACCGTGAGTGAAGAAGCAAGCTTAGACTTAAACAACAACTGATGGGACAAAGGCACTGGAGGAGATTTTAGGCACTGTATATGAATGATGGAAATGTTGGTAGGATCATCCGATGACGGGCGATGCAGTGATTCTGATGAAGTTTGAATGTGGCCGCGGATTGGGGAACCAGAGACGAACTTGCCAGTTTATAGTCTTAGCGGACTATCATGGGTTAGTTTTATGTCATAACCCATTGGACACTGCCTGTTTAGTGTCGTGGCAGACATTGCATTGCCAGTTTCTAGTCTTAGCGGACCACGAAGAGGCAAACCAGTTTATAGTCTTAGCGGACTTTGGTGAATGCAACTGTGGCAGTTTACTGTCGTGCCGGACAGGGTGCTATTTTATCATCATTGCGGACACTGTGTGGTATCAGTTTATCGTCATGATGCTGGGACGAGCTGTGGTATCAGTTTTAAGTCATAATCTGGGACTGTTCTGTGGTATCAGTTTATAGTCGTGACACCAGGACTCACACATACCTGAGCTTGTTTTCAAGTATAGAACGGTTTTAGGAACAAGTGATTGGTTGGATTTGCAAGCTCATGTCCTTCCATATCAACTAGCTTGAATTCTCCGTTGTCATATGCTTTGGTGACCAAGTAAGGCCCATCTCAGTTGGCTGAGAACTTGTCTGGGTGTTCCTAAATGGCCTTAAGTACAAGGTCTCCTTCTTTGATAGGGCGCTTATAAATGTCATGTCGATGTCACTGCTGTTGTTGTTTTTGGTACCATTTGATCTGATCAAGCGCCCATATGGATTCCTCCTCCACCAAGTCCAAGTCAATGATGCGCAAGTCATTATTTTGCCCATCGTCGAGGAGTCTGGAAAGCGTGATCCTTAAAGATGGTACCTGCAATTCCAGAGGTAAAACACCTTCTGAACCGTAAATGAGACTATATGGTGTTTTACCTGTTGAAGTTTGATGCGTAGTACGATATGCCCACAATGCGTATACCAATTGTTCATGCCACCTTCTCTTGCTTTGGGTAAGCATCCTTTTAAGTATTGTAATAATCATTTTGTTTGTTACCTCTGCTTGCCCATTGCTCTAAGGATAGTAAGGGGATGAAAACAAGTGTTTGATCCCTTGGCTCTCATAAAAGGTTTTGGTCTCGACAATGCTAAATTATGGCCCGTTGTCAGTGATGATTGTCATGGGAATGCCAAAGCGGGTTACAATGTTTTCGAGAATGAAATTGCGTACGTGTTTAGATGTAGTTTTTCGAAGGGGAGCAGCTTCTACCCACTTTGTGAAATATTCTATTGCGGTTATAATAAAACTATGCCCCACAGAGGATGAGGGTGTTATTGGGCCAATGAGGTCCAACCCCCACTTTTGAAAGGGCCACGTGATTTGTGTCGTATGCAACTCATTTGGTGGGACATGGATTAGATTGCTATGTTTTTGGCAAGTAGTACATTTCTTAGCCTTGGAGATATAGTCATACTCCATGTGTGGCCAATAGTAGCCTAAGCGTCTTATCTTTGTTGCCATGGCTTTTGGCGCTATGTGTCCTCCGCATAGTTCCTCATGTACCTATTCAACGATGGTTTGGACATCGGTACTACCAATGTAGGTTAGCAATATGCCTTCGTAGGATCTACGACACAATATGTTTCCTACCAGGGTATACTGCTTAGAACATTTTTGTACTACATCCTTTTGTGCATTTGTTAGGTGTCGTGGTGTTTCGCCCTGTAGAAGGTACTCTTTTATGTCATCATAACATTCTATCGCATGTGTTGTACTAACGGACGCTATTGGCAACGTATCAAGGGTATCGGTTATTGGTTCGGCACAACTGGTTATGGAGCTTGGCAACGTATGGAACATGTCAGGTGATATGTTTAATGCCAAGGTGGCCAGTGTGTCTGCGATGGTATTATCATTTCTAGAGATGTGTTGCACATCGATGTTTTTGAATCGCTTCATTAAGTGTTTTGCCAAGTCACAGTATGGTTGTAAATGTTGCGCTTTGCATGTATAAATGTCCGTGACTTGGTTTACGACCAGTTGTGAGTCTCCTCTGACCACAAGCCATGTGATATCTACGGCTAGTGCTGCCACGAGACCTCTAAGGAGACCTTCGTACTCTACTATATTATTGGTACAATGAAAGTTGAAACGATAGACAAAGGGTTTGATCTCCCCGGAGGGATAGGTGATGACAGTGGTAGCACTTCCCCCTCGAGAGGTGGATGCTCCATCAAAGTTTAGAATGGCGTCGTAGTCATCGGGCACTATGTCTATTGTGCTTATGTTCTCATCCAGGAATTCTAGCTCTATTGTCACTTGATCATGTGTTGGTGACACGGCCATTTGATTTACTATGGCTTGACCCTTAACTGATGATTGCGCTATGTAATGCAAGTCAAACTCAGCTATCATGGCTTTCCAACGTGCTATCCAAATTGTCTCATAAATGTTTCCTGTGATGGCTCTGAGCACATTATCCTTGCAGATTATGTTAACTTGGTTGTGGAAGAGGTAATGTCGCCATTTCTTTAGAGAAAATACTAAGGCTAAACATGACCTCTCTACGTCATTGTATTTCTTCTTATGGCCTACTAATGCATGGCTTAAGTAGTAGACAGGGACTTCGGTTCCATTATCTTATTTCTGGCAAAGCATGGACGCGATTGATGAGTCTGAAGTTGCGAGGTAGATGTAAAATGGTTTATCATTTTGAGGTGGATAAACCGTGGGCAATTGGGTAAGTGCTGCTTTAATATTATCAAACGCTTCCTGGCACTGTGGAGTCCATTCAAAATGGATGTTCTTGCGCAAAAAATGATTCATAGGTTTTAATTTATCTATTAGTTTTTCTATGAACCTTATGATGAACTGTAGTCTACCTTGTAGACCTCGAAGTTCACTCAGGTTGCCAGGTGGTTTTAGGTTTGTTATGGCTTTAACCTTATCGAGGTCTACTCGTATCCCTGCTTCTGAGGCTATGAGCCCAAGCATTTTGCCTGTTTTGACTCCAAAGACACATTTCTTTGGATTAAGTCTCAAATCATATTTTAAACAACGTTTTAACACCAAGTTAAGGTCTTGTACATGTTGTTGTGATGTTTTTGATTTAACCATGATGTCGTCCACGTAGTCGTTGAGTGAGTGTAATATGTAACTGCTAAAGATGAATTTCATCGCCCTTTGATACGTGGCCCTAGCGTTTTTGAGACCGAAGGGCATCATTGTATAGCAAAAGGTTCCCCATGGTGTCATAAAGGTAGTCCGAAGCTGATGCTCCGGGTTAATACGTATCTGGTTGTATCCCGAGAAGCCATCCATAAAAGATAATAAGGCGTGCTCGACAGTCGAGTCAACAAGTTGATCGATGCTACGTAGGGGAAAATCATCTTTTATGATTCTAACGTTGAGATCCCGGAAGTCAATGCATAAGCGAATGCTTCCGTTCTTCTTTGAGACAATGACCATGTTAGATATCCATTCGGCGTAATCGATGGCTTGAATGAAACCAGCCTGATAAAGTTTGGTGATCTCATTGCAAAATGCCAATGCCACCTCGGGTTTAACCTTTTGTGCCTTTTGTTTTACGGGTCTCAATTTTGGATCAAGGATGATGTTGTGTTGGACGATTCGGGGATCTAACCCAGGCATATTTGTGTATGACCAAGAAAATTCCTTTATGTTGTCCCTAAGCACATTCTCTAGGTCTTTGGCCAGTTGAGGTTGTAGTAATGTACTTAGTTTTAAGATCTTGGTCTCATTGTTAGACATAATGATGGGGGTTTTGGTCAACGGGTCTTTAGTGATATTCTCAGCTTCTATGTCAAGGGACTTCGTCATACCTTGGTAGTTATCTAGCGTTTGTTGTGTTGAGGCTATGACTGTGTCATCTGTTGATAGACTTAGGTCGATGAGATTTAAGTTAGTGTCCCTTGCGATTTGTCTGTGTGGCCAATCGATGATTAATGGTGCGGATAAATGTTGATAATCCATTGGGCTTGCTCCTGCCAATAAACAGAGAGCAAAATGAGGTGATGAGTATTTTTCCGTGTTCTCAAGCAAGTTACATTATGTGCATGTGCAAAATGGTGGTTTATCGTCACACTGGGACGCATGGTAGTTTAAGGCCTTACCAGGTCGCAGGTGGCAGTTTAAGGCCATACCAGGCCGTCATGGCAGTTTAAGGCCATACTGAGCCGAATGAGGTTTGTGTGTGTGGCAGTTTAGGGCCTTACAGGGCCATAACGCTAGTTTAAGGCCGTACCGGGCCATCATGGTAGTTTAAGGCCATACCGGGCTAAATGAGGTTTGTGCTGGAATGTTCGGTGTAAACACGTGAAATGGGGTTCGTAGGGGAAAGGGATGTAGTAATTTTTGTTTTACATTAAATACATAAATTTTTATTATTTTTTGAAGAAAATTTTGAATAAAATAAGTAAAAAAGGCAAAAAGGAGACAAACAGGCGGGCAGCGGCGGCGATAGCGATGGCAATAGTGGAGTGCTATATAAAGGGGGGGTCATTTTCATTACTTTGAGCATAAACACTAGCGTAAATCTTGAGCGTAAACTCTGAGTGTAAGCGTAATTCACTAAACCCTAGCGTAAGCGTAAGCGTGAGCATACGCGTAAGTGTGAAACCCTGAGCGTAGGCGTAGGCATCTAAACCTTAGTGTAAACACAGAGCGTAGAGGTTCCAGCGTCGGCGTAGAGACTTAGGCTCCGGCGTAAACAGTTTCAACCCTCAGCGTCAACTGTCGATCCCAGCGTAGAGGATGCCAAGATGGGCAAAGGCAAGGAAGTCGAAGGCCAGGGGAGGAAGGGTCCTGACTTGACCTTTGCAGAGGAGAGCGAGGCTATGCTACAGTGCCTGCCCAGGCCAAGGATTCCCTCGTGGCCTAGATCGTCACGCAGGTAGGCTTTGATCCTGCCCCTATTAGTTATTTTTGCTTGCACATGTTTTGTTGCATAGACAGTCTCGTAGAGGGCTTTGGCATATACGTCGAGCGTAGAGAGTTAGCGTAGAGGGTTTCGGCGTATACACCGAGCGTAAGTTAGCGTAGAGCGTTTCGGCGTATACACCGAGTGTAAGTTCACAACGTATAGTCCTGATAGCGTAGACTGTCATAGCGTAATTTGCTTTATCAGTGCACAGTGTAAACACTTATTTTCTTGCATGAAGCGTAGACGATTTTATCAGTGTAAACGCTGAAGGCTGTTTCAGCGTATACGCTGAGGGTTTCTACAGCGTATACGCTAAGCGTGATCAGTTAATTCTTTTCAAGTGTGGTATAGTGTAGACCTGTTGTCATGCAAACTATTTTCGATGTAAACTTATTTGCACAGGATTCAGCGTAAAGTATTTGTTCAGTGTCTAGCATAGACTATTCACGCTGAAGGCTCCTATGGCGTATACGCTGAGGGTTTCTGCCATGTATACGCTGAGCGTAAATGGTCTGGTCGACAGCATAAACAGTTCATTGTCACCGTATACGCTGGGTTAGGTAGCGTATACGCTGAGCATAGACAATTTTTGATGGCGTATAAGCTGGGTTAAGCAGTGTATACGTCGAGCATAAATAGTTTTTGACGGCGTATACGCTGGGTTAAGCAGCGTATACGTCGAGTGTAAACAGTTAGCAATTTTTTCCTAAGTGTCGGTCTGTGATGTGAACTTTGGTTTTTAATGTCGTTTTGATGCATGGCTGATTTTACGTTGGTATTTTGGTTGCTTGGAGGGACACTAAGCCTTTTCTCCTCGTTGTTGAGCTCGTTGGGGTGCTAACATGGTTTGGCCCCATTGAGGCTGATGAGCCTACCCCGGATCTAACTGTTGAAAACAATGGGATTTGGTTCTGAGAAGGTGCGTGTGAATTCCTGGGCTTCATACTAGACAATTTCGAAGTGGTTATCTAGTCGCACCTAAGTGAACTGGTGGCATGGAGCGTGCTTGAGGCCATGCTGCCGGGAGCCATAGAGGGTGTCGTGGTCTTCATAGAAGACATCGACGAGGGGCTGCTTGTGAATGAGGAAGGTTCTTCCCGTGGGCCCAGGTCTACACGCCCGTTAGCACGCATGTGTGCACAATTGCCACGAGGACAGGACTACCTCAACAACACTTTATTCTTAGCTACGTGCGCACACACACTGTTCCAGAATCCCCCTAGGACAATGTACCAGGTGGATAGGTAGGATCGTTTAAGTTTGTTGTTTCTTTTCGCCATTTGGTACTTGCTTATGTTTTGACATCTGTTCATTTGTAGGCCTAAAGTTAACCCAGACGGAACGTGCGTTGAGGATGACGGGCTTGCTCTAGCTCGCACCGCTCTAGAGGCATTTATGGCAGGTCCCACCCTTCGTGGAGCCATATTAGCTCAAATGAAAGGTGTTATCGTTCATTTCCACAAGCAATTGTTTAGAGCATTCGCAATGTGTTAAGCTTGTGGATGGTTGCATGAAGATTGGTCAGACAAGGGACCAATCTTCCCCCGTGACTCTGGCTTAGGTAGCACTTCTAAGTCTACCACTGAAGGTAAGTGAAAATATGTTCCAAATGTGCTAACGTGTTTGTTCGACTGCCAGGGGTTATACTGATATGATGATTTCAAATTATATTTGCAGTTGATGTACCTCCTGGCGGGGACCCTGTCACAATAGGGCAAACTGAGACTACCCTGTCAATGAAGTTCAGGGAGGTCAATAAGGCTTGAAAATGGTTGCGTACCCATGCCCCGCCATCCATCATTCATTGTTTAGACAATGTCAGCCTCATGGAGCTCTTTACGACCCTAAGCCCTGATGTATCAATAGCGGAAATGATCAGGATCGCTCATTCTTTCAATGAGTCTGTCACTTACTACAGCACCCAGATTAAGGGTGTTGAGATAGTTTTCCATCTGTATCCTAAATTCTTTTCGAACTTATTTGGGGTACCGGCAGATGGTATAAATGTAGTTTTAGACAGGGCTCACAAAGTGCTCCAAATGGTTCATGAATTAGAGGACTGGTTGGGTGTGGCCAAGGGTGCCAAGGGATTCCCAATGCAGGGGAAATCAAAGGTTGAGGAGGTGAATGTACTATATCCCCTATTTACGGTGCAAGTATTTCCCAAGTCCCTGTCCCAGGTGCGGAGTCTTGGGGTCGAAGCTGTACGTATCATGCGAACTGTCCTAGAAACCGGAATACGCTATAATTGGGCCCAATTTTTGTTGTCGGGCTTGCTTAAGGAGATAGTGCGATTGCCTTCTTTTCCGGTTACCTTTGCTGCCTAGTCGAGTTTCTGGTAGTTTGCGTAGACAACAAGTATGTTCTACGGGATCGGGGTCAACTATCTCGCCCATGGATCAACCACTTGTTTGAAGTTGCTGAGTCCCAAGACGCTCCTAAGGGAATTGATGAATCCATGTCTATTACAATAGGGGGGTTGTACCACCTGAAATCATCGGTCTCTGGCTGGAAGGGAAAATAGAGGCCGTGGGATCGCGGGATGGGTACAGAAGACCCTGCCTTCGCCTGAGGGCGAGCTGGAATGCAACGGAGGTAGAGTACCTTGGGTGGTCCGCACGCAGATCAGACAAGGATTTCCCCGCGCGTACGCAAAGTGCTAATACGCTAGGTTATTTGTAAACAGTGTGCAGGCGTAAACAACAAAAATAGCGTAAAAATTAAACAGATGCAAACGACGCGTGAGCGTAAACAAACGTAAACGATGCGTGGGCCAAATTGACGTAAAAATGTAAAAGAACTCGCAGCAAATGTAAACAATACAGAGTCAAAGTACAGTGCACCGGTCTAACGCAGTCGTGAGGGGACACAAGGCGGACGAAAAGCCCTAGCGTATGCAGGAATGACTCAGGCGGTTCGCAAGGCAGGCAGAGCGTAGAGACTGTGCATGCAGCGTACAGGGCGTAAGAGGGTTTCAGCTCTTGTGCGCAGCGTAAGTGTTCTTTGGTATGCTCCGGGATTTTGCCAACCGTCTGGATGAAGTGGAAAAATGGTGGTTTTATATAGCTTGTTACGCTAGACTCGGGATGGGAGACACGTGGCGCGTTGACTGGGTGCATACACTTTACAAATATACAAAATGTTACAATTGCTGGGCGTATACGTAGCATCAGGTCAGCGTATACGCTGGGCGTATATGCTGAAAATGCTAGGCGTGAACTGGGTGGAGATGCTGAGCGCTGGGCATATACGCTGGTGAATGCTAGGCATACACGTCGGGCGTATACGCTGAAGGATGCTGGTCGTATATGCTGGGCACATACGCCGAAGGATGTCCACTTTCTTCAATCCTTGCTCTTCGGTCTTATCTTCATGTTGTCATTGGAGATCTTGTCGTCGAGCGTGTGTATCTGCAGTACCTGGGCGTCTACACTGGAGAGCCGGGCGTATACGCTGGAGTGTCGGGCGTATACGTTGGACGTATATGTTGGAATGCTGGGCGTATACGCTGGGCGTATGTGTTGTATGCTAGGCGTATACGCTGTATGTGTGATCTTGGCGTATACGCTAGAGTGTATACGCTGGCACCATGTACTTAACAAAAACTAAGTGTTGCGATCATGCAGCCGGCGTCGTTCGTGAGTTCCAGGGGCCTGTTTGGTGTCGGACAAGTACTAAGCTCCGAATTTTATGGTGTTTCATTGGCCCCTCTTTGTTAATGCTTGGAGGAATCGATCTGAGAAGCGTCGACAAAGAAGCGCAAAACACCACAAGCAACTCTATAGAGACGTTGTCTGTTGCCACTTAGACGAGACATCATCGCACTGTATTCCGTAGTACATGGGATTGGGATAGTGAAGTTTGTAACTGTTGGGAAGATAGAGATCGTGAGGATTGGTGACCGCCCACGGGATTTGCTGTGGACAGAGGATGATTCGGTATGTGGCATGCTGATCCTTGTCAATGGTCAGGTTTTAGCAGACTTGGAGTGCAGACATGCGGTGTGCGTTCTTTGACGGAACAAGGCTTTTGGTTATTTTTCAAGAGAACTTGTTGGCGAGGCCAAAGCCACAAGAGGATGTGTTACATTCTTTGGGAGAACATGGCCCATGTTTAGTGTTCAGGGGAACCTGTTGGCGGGGAGCCAAAGCCATGCGTCTAGATGCTTTTTTGACCATTTTGGGCACGAGTACTTGGTTTTGAGATGACTGCCTTCCCACCTGGGACTTACATGGGAAGTGCCCGGGGTCTTTTTTTTTGTTAACGTAAACTTTGCTCTGTTTGTGTACTTGTGCATAGGTGTTGTACTGTGTGGCGTATTGCAACGTGCAACAGCGTGCTCAATGTTTTGAATGTACTAGGTGTGTCAAGGGTGTAGTTGAATGAAAACTGGGGAACGAATGGGGATGTACTAGTGAATGGTTTGATTTAGTCCTGCCAGGTATGCTGCAAACATTTCCTTATCTTGCTGCTTAGGACGAAGTGCATCTTTGTACGGAACTTCCGGGTGTCATCCTGCAAACGTAATGCCAAGGAGACAAGAAAACCATGAGCAAATAGACGAGCTTAGACTTACATGGTGGCTGATGGCATAGAGGTGCTGGAGAACGGAAGGTACTGTATGTAGATGAAAGCAGTACTGAAGATGGCGACTGATAGCAAGTGGTGCAATGAAGCGAGCGATGAATGAGCATGGCGGCGGAGTGATGTGCCAGATGTGAACTTGCCAGTTTATAGTCTTGGCAAACTGTCGTGGGTTAGTTTTATGTCGTAACCCATTGGACATTGCCTGTTTAGCATCGTGGCAGACGATACATTGCTAGTTTTTAGTCTTAGCGGACTGTGAAGAGGCAAGCTAGTTTACAGTCTTGGCAGACTTTGATGGTTGTGACGGTGACAGTTTACTGTCATGCCGGACGGGTGGTAGTTTATTGTCATTGCGGATACTGTGGTATTAGTTTTAAGTTATAATCCAGGACTTAGCTGTGGTATCAGTTTATAGTCATAATCCCAGGACTTAGCTGTGTTATCAGTTTATAGTCGTGATCCTAGGACTTAGCTGTGGTATCAGTTTATAGTCGTGATCCCAGGACTTAGCTGTGGTATTAGTTTATAGTCGTGATCCCAAGACTTAGCTGTGGTATCAGTTTATAGTCGTGATCCCAGGACTTAGCTGTGGTATCAGTTTATAGTCGTGATCCCAGGACTTAGCTGTGGTATCAGTTTATAGTCGTGATCCCAGGACTTAGCTGTGGTATCAGTTTATAGTCGTGATCCCAGGACTTACACGTACCTAAGCTTATGTTTAGATGTAGAACGGTTTCATATACAAATGATTTATCGGATTAGCGAGCTCATTCCCTTCTGTGTCAGCTAACTTGAATGCACCATTGTCAAATGCTTTAATGACCATGTAAGGCCCTTCCCAGTTGGCTGAGAATTTGTCCAGGTGTTCCCGAACAGCTTTGAGTACGAGATCGCCTTCGTGGATTGGGCGTTTATTAATGTCATGCTGATGTCACTGTTGTTGTCACTTTTGGTACCATTCGATCTGATCGAGCGCACGAACACCTTCTTCCACCGAGTCGAGGTCAACGATGCGAAGATCATTATTTTTCCTGTCGTCGAGGAGTCTGGAGAGTGTGATCCTTAATTATGGTACTTGTAATTCTAAAGGTAAAACAGCTTCTGAACCGTAAACGAGACTGTACGGAGCTTTACCTGTTGACGTCCAGTGAGTAGTGCGATAAGCCCATAATGCATATAGTAATTGCTCGTGCCACTTCCTTTTACTTTGGGTTAGCATTTTCTTAAGTATAGTAATGATCGTCTTATTTGTTGCTTCTGCTTGTCCATTGCTCTGAGGATAGTAAGGGGAGGAAAACGAGTGTTTGATCCCCAAACTGTCACAAAACGTTTTTGTTTTGGCACTGCTAAATTGTGGCCCATTGTCAGTGATAATTTTCAAAGGGGTGCCAAAGCGGGTTACAATGTTTTCTAGGATAAAGTTGCACACGTGTTTAGAGGTCGTTTTTCGAAGGGGAGCTACTTCTACCCACTTCGTGAAATATTCAGTAGTGGTTATGATGAAACTGTGCCCTATAGAAGATGAGGGTGTTATTGGGCCGATAAGGTCCAATCCCCACTTCTGAAAAGGCCATGTTATTTGTGCTGTGTGCAACTCGTTTGGCGGTACATGTATTAAGTTACTATGTTTTTGACAAATGTTACATGTTTTGACTTTGGAGGAGCAGTTGTATTCCGTGTGTGGCCAATAATAGCCTAAGCGTCTTATTTTCGTGGCCATGGCTTTTGGTGCTATGTGTCCTTCACATAGTCCCTCATGTACGTGATCAACTATGGTTTGGGCGTCATCACTACTTACACATGTTAGCAATATGCCTTCATAGGATCGACGACATAGTGTGTCCCCTACCAAGGTGTACTGCCTAGAATGTTTTTGCACTACATCTTTCTGAGCATTTGTTAGGTGGCGTGGTGCTTCGCCGCGTAGAAGGTACTCTTTTATGTCATCATACCATTCTATTGCGTGTGTTGTACTAACAGATGCGATCGGCAACGTATCGGAAGTTATTGGTTCATCACAGTAGATTACGGAGCTTGGCAAGGCATAGAACATGTCGAGCGATATATTTAACGCTAGTGTGGCTAACGCGTCTACGATGGTGTTATTGTTTCGAGAGACGTGTTGCACATCAATGTGTTCGAATTGTTTCATTAAATGTTTCGCCAAGTCACAGTATGGTTGTAAATGTTGGGCTTTGCATGTGTAAATGTCTGTAACTTGGTTTACAACCAATTGTGAATCCCCTCTGACTATGAGCCATGTGATATCTGAAGCCAGTGTTGTCGCGAGGCCTTTAAGGAAACCTTCGTACTCTGCTATGTTGTTAGTACAGTGAAAATTGAAGCGATAGGCAAAGGGTCGGATCTCCCCGGAGGGATAAGTGATGACAGCGGCCGCACTTCCTCCTCGAGAGGTGGATGCTCCATCGAAGTTTAAAATAGCATCGTAGTCATCAGGCACTGTGTTTATTGTGCTTATACTTTCATCCAGCAATTCAGGCTCTATGGTTGCTTGGTCATGCATTGATGATGCGGCCATTTGATTTGCTATGGCTTGACCTTTGACTGATGATTGTGTTACGTAGTATAGGTCAAACTTAGCTATCATGGCTTTCCATCAGGCTATTCGACTCGTTTTGTAAATGTTTCCTGTTATGGCTCTCAGTACATTGTCCTTGCAAATTACGTAGACTTGATTGCGGAAGAGGTAGTGTCGCCATTTCCTTAGAGAAAAGACCAAAGCTAAACATGACCTCTCCACGTCGTTGTATTTCTTTTCATGGGCAACTAAGGCATGGCTCAAGTAGTATACAGGGACTTCGGTTCTGTCATCTCGTTTCTGGCAAAGCATAGACGCGATGGACGATTCTGAAGTGGCAAGGTAGATGTAAAACAGTTTATTGTTTTGGGGCGGGTAGACCATAGGCAGTCGGGCAAGTGCTGTTTTGATATTTTCGAAGGCTTCCTGGCACTGCGGAGTCCATTCAAAATGGACATTTTTATGCAACAGGTGGTTCATAGGTTTTAGTTTGTCTGTTAATTTTTCTACGAAACGCCTGATGAACTGCAATCTCCCTTGTAGACCTCAAAGTTCGGTAAGGTTACTGGGTGGTTTCAGGTTGGTAATGGCCTTGACCTTATCGGGGTCCACTCGTATCCCTGCTTCTGAAGCTATGAATCCAAGCATTTTGCCTATTTTGACATCAAAGATGCATTTTTTTGGGTTAAGTCTTAGTTCATATTTTAAACAACGTTTGCAGACTAAGTCGAGGTCTTGTACGTGTTGTTCGATCATTTTTGACTTAACCACGATGTCATCTACATAATTGTTGAGTGATCGTAGCATATAATCACTAAAGATAAACGTCATGGCTCTTTGATAAGTGGCCCCAGCGTTCTTGAGACCAAAGGGCATCAATGTGTAACAAAAAGTTCCCCATGAGGTCATGAAGGTTGTTCGAAGTTGATGTTCAGGGTTGATGCGTATCTGGTTGTATCCTGAAAAACCATCCATAAAAGATAGTAAGGCATGTCTGGCAGTCGAGTCAACAAGTTGATCGATGCTGGGTAAGGGAAAGTCGTCTTTTATGGTTGCTACTTTTAGATCTCGGAAGTCGATCCATAAGCGAATGCTTCCATTTTTCTTCGAGACGATGACCATGTTGGATACCCATTCGGCGTAATCAAAAGCCCGAATGAAACCAGCTTGGTAAAGCTTGGTGATCTCATTGCGGACTGCCAATGCCACCTCGGGTCTAACCTTTCGTGCCTTTTTTTTACCGATCTTAGTTTGGGGTCGAGAATAATGTTGTGTTGAACAATTCTAGGATCTAGCCCTGGCATGCCCGTATAGGACCAAGCGAATGCTTTCATGTTTTCTCTAAGCACATGCTGGATGTCTTGGGCCAAGTGCGGTTGTAGCAGCGTGCTTAATTTTAAGATTTTGACTTCCCCATCAGGCATGGTAATGGGGGCTTCAGCCAATGGGTCTTCGGTGATGTTTTCAGCTTCTATGTCAAGAAATTTTGTCATGCCTTGGTAATTGTCTATTGTTTGCTGTGTTGAAGCTATGACCGCATCATCCATTAGTGGACTTGAGTTGATGAAGTTTATGTCAAAGTCCCGTGTAATGGTGCCATATGGTCCGTCGATGGTTAACGGTGCGGTTAAGTGCTGGCAGTCCATTGAGCTCATCCCTACCAATAAACTGAGAGTTGCATAAGCAAAAGGGTGTAGTTTTATGTTTTCTGGTGTTTTTAAGCTATGTGTGTGTTATAATGGTGGATTATCGTCACACCTAGACGTATGGCAGTTTTATGCCTTACCGGGTAGTGAGCGGCAGTTTAAGGCCGTACCGGGCCAATGAGCGGTAGTTTAATGCCTTACTGGGCAATGGGCGGATAGGGAAATGGCAGTTTAAGGCCGTACTAGGCCAATGGCTATTTAAACCAATGTAAACATGTAAAATGGGGTCCGTGGAGGAACCAAGACGTAATAATCCCTGTTTTTAATGAATTTTTCATTAAATTTTATCATTTTGGATAGATTTTGGTGAAAAATAGGCAAAAAAGGCAAAAATGACGACAACGAGGCAACGTGGGTGTAAGCGGCTGTGGCGTCAGCGTCAACGTCATCGGGCGCTATATAAAGGGTAGGGGGGTCCATTTGTTTTCTGTTTTGAAAACGACAGCGTAGAGCGTAACCCGAGCGAGCGTGAGCGTAAGCGTACAACTGCTAAAGCGTAAGCGTAAACCACCATACCCTAGCGTAAGCGTAAACTGGAACCTGAGCATAGATGCCGAAGGTTGAACCCAGCGTAGACGCCGAGGCTTAAACTTCTTAATGCCAGCGTACAGTTACTCAGCGTGAACACGGATCGCTAGCGTAGATGCTCTGAAATGGGTAAGGGCGAGGAAGTGGAGGGTCGGGGGAGGAAGGGTCCTGCCTTAACCTTCGCTGAAGAGACGGAGGCCATGCTGCAGGGCCTGCCTAGGCCCAAGGTGCCGGCGTGGCCTGTGACATCCCAGAGGTAAGCCATGATCCCTGCTTCTATTTTTGTTTGTGCTTTCTAGCGTAGACGATCCTAGTGTATACGCTGAGCGTAGCGGCTTTACGAGGGTTTTCAACGTATACACCGGTGTAATTGTGCAGTGTAGATGGTGTCATCCATTTTATTAGCATCCTTTTGTTATTCAGCGTAACTATGAAGCTTATAGACGTGCTTGTACCACGTAAATTGTGTTTTGCGACGGCGTATACACTAAGGGTTTCTTCAGTGTATACGTTGTACGCGCCTGGTCTTTTCGGCGTGCTGGTTCTCTGTTGACACTGACAACGGATTCGGGCGTATACGCTGAGGGTTTTTTCAGCGTATACGCTGCGCATGAGGGGTTTGGGTTCCAGCGTAGACGCTGAGTTTTGTAGCGTATACACTGTGTGAGTTCGCCCGGCGTATATGCTCTGTGTTCAGCGTATACGCCAAGCTTGAATCGTGCCAAGTGCCAAGTCTGCTTGGCATATACGCTGAGTTCAGCGTATACGCTGAGCGTGAATCCCGGGCATATATGCTGCGTACAGCGTATACGCTGGGCGTAAGTTGTATTTTCACGCTGTAGTTTGGCTAGCATGTACGCTGTGTTCAGCGTATACGTTGAGCAAAAAATAGTTAGTTGATTTTTTGATTTTTTTGCCGATTTGTAATGCAAACTGTCATTTTATGACATTGCGATTGGTTTACAGGGACAGCAAACGCTTTCTTATTGTGGTTGAACTCGTCGGGGTTCTGACATGGGCTGGCTGCGTTGAGGATGGCGATCTACCCCAGAATCTATTTGTGGATAACAAGGGGGTCTAGTTCAGGGAAGGTGCTGGCGAATTTCTGGCTTTCTTGTTAACCAATTTTGAAGTGGCTATGTGGTCGTATTTTGACGAAGTGACCGCACGGAGTGTGGTTGATGCAATACTGCCGAGGGCCACCGAAAGTGTCATGGTCTTCATGGAGGACATTAACGAGGGGCCGTTTGTTGATGAGGATGGCACTACCCACGGGCCCAAGTCAACCCGCCTGTTAACGCGTGTGTGGGCATTGTTGCCACCAGGGTTGGATTACATCAACAATACATTGTTTATAGCTGCTCATGCACACACCCTGTTCCAGAATCCTCCTGGCATGGTATACAGGGTAACCAAGTGAGACCATTTGACTTTATTGCTTCATCGATCATCATTTGATGTTAGTTTTTTTGTTTTAACATGCGTTTATTTGCAGGCCAAAGACCAACCTAGATGGGACTCTGACTGAGGATGAAGGGATAGCCCTCGCTCGCATCGCTCTGGAGGCCTTTATGATAGGCCCCACTCTTCGCGGGGCTGTACTGGCTCAGACGAAGGGTTCAATGGTCCGTTTTCATAATCAGTTTTCCAGGGCGTTTGCGATGTGTAAGGCTCGTGGGTGGCTCCATGAAGACTGGACAGATTAGGGGTCAGTCTTTTCTCATAACTTTGGCAGCACTTCCAAATCTGCCACTAACAGTGAGTAATAGCATGTATTAAATACGTTAGTGGATTTGTTCAACTGTTTTGGGTCAGGAGGTTGATGTGGTCATTTTAACTTGCTTTAACAGTTGACGCACCCTCCAGTGAGGATCCTGTGACGACGGGACAAACTGAGACAACTTTGTCAATGAAGTTCGGGGGGTGGAGAAGGGGTAGAAGTGGCTGCGTAAGAAAGCCTCGCCACTCCTCACTCGTTGCTTGGACGATGCCGGCCTCCTGGAGCTTTTTATGACGCCCAGCCCTGATGTCTCAATCGGGGAGATAATAGGGATCGTGGACTCTTTTAATGAGTCTATTTCTTAGTACAGCGCCCGGATTAAGGGTGTTAAGGTGGTGTTTCATCTATCGCCTGTGTTCTTTTCTAACTTGTTTGGCATGCCAGCAGATGGCCTACTCGTAGTGTTGGACAGGTCTCACAAAGAGCTCCAAACGATCCGTGATCTGGAATCTTGGCTTGGCATGACAAAAAACACCAAGGGATTCCCGATGCAGGGGAAGGCAAAGGTTGTTGAGATGAACGAATTGTATCCCCTGTTTTGAGCAAAGGTGTTTCCCAAAACTCTCTCTCAGGTGCGGAGTTTTGGGGTGGAGGCGGTATGCATCATGCAGACGATTTTGGAAACTGGCTTGCGGTATAACTGGGCTCAATTTTTGTTGGTGGGCTTGCATAAGGAGATAGTGCAGTTGCTCTTGAATATCGAAGCACAATCGCACTTCACTTTTGCCTTCTTCATCGGCTATCTTCGTCGTTTTGCCGAGTTTCTTATGGTGCGTGCAGACAACAAGTTTGTCCTACGGGATCGGGGTCAACTATCCCGCCCGTGGGTCAAACATTTGTTTGCGACAATGAGATCGCAGGATGCCCTTAAAGGTATCGATGAGTCCGTGTCTATTACTATAGGGGGATCATCTGGCGGTTCCATCCATACGTGGGACAGTCTGGGGGTGGAGCCAGCGGATGTACCTTTAACCACCAGACGGACCGAGCGGGTTATTAAAGAGACCGTTGGGAAAGCCAAGTCGAAATTAAAAAGACCCGAACATGCCACAGAGGAAGTTGCCGATATAAGCCAGCCACGCGTGAAGTGGATACGCTTCAAGATACCTGGTAAGCGAAGGTCATCCGCTTGTTATTACATTTCGTTCACTTATAACCCCTGCTTTAATTGCTTACGTGTCGTTATTATTTTCGATTTGATGAAGTGAGAAAGCAGGCCTTAGAAACCATCAGAGAGGAGGAGGATACGCGTACTGAGAAAAAAAATGAGGAGGAAAGCCCAGAGAAGAGCCAAGGCGGGGGAACAGAGCTATTAACAGAGAGGACTACTGACCCTGAACCTTTAGATGACCCGGATGCTATCAACCAAATGTTTAGTAGCTTCCTCAAGGGTGACAAGGATCAGGGTATGTCTTTGCTTTTAGTTGGTTTTTATTATATTAATTGTGGCTCCTACTCTCTTTTTTTATTTATTTTCGTGTTTTTGGCTTAGATGAAGGCAGCGGTACCAGGACCGTACGGTTGGAAGTTCCCATGAAGACGGTTCCCCCTGAGGGGACCGCTGAGGTTAGTTCTTCCCGTACCCATCAGCCGCTTATTTGGTTAGAGATGCCAAATAAGTCGGATTTTGTGGATGGGATCGCGGAAGAAGTCGTTGAACATCTCCAGGAAGTCCATCCTGATATAGGTATGAATCATTTAAAGATTAGGAGCTTCGTGTCTTACGTGTACCATTTTAATGTTCGTGTTCTCTACGTGAGTAGGCGCTAAACTAAGATGGGATCCCTCTGAGGGCATTAGTATGGAAAGCCTAACTACACTCTCCCCAGAAGTAGAACATGTGGCAAGGCCTGTTTATGAAGGGGTTGCAGAAAGCCTTGCACACAATGCCAAGTCATTGTGGACTTGTAGGCGTTCTGTTGAACAGTTGTGGCTACAAGTACAGACAAAGGAAAAGGAAGTCTCTGCTGTAACAGAGGAGCGTGATGATTTAAAAGCTCGATACAAGTTTGCCGCTGCTAAACTAAGTGGAGATCGTTCTTGGTGAACCTCGGAGATTACGTACACCAGGTATTGGAACCTTCTGAACCGTCATGCGTCACTGACTCGGAGAATGGCGGAATGCAAAGCTCAAATTGATCTCCTGAACCTTAAGTGTCAAGATTGGAAGGCTTTCGCTTCCAAGGTTCGCAAGTGGGGTCAGGATGAGAAGAACCATAAACATCAGTACAAGAAGTCGCTGAAAGAGGTATCTATTGAAAAGCGGCAACTGGAGATGTTTGTGGAGGGTTTGGGTTTGCGTTCCGCCTTCGATACCTTTGCCCAAAACACAATTGTGGAGATGGAATCGCCTAAGAGGGTCATCACAACTGCTTCTGGGGAGGTGTCGGTAGGTGAATTTCCTCTGAAACGCCCTACCTGGTCAGCGGTCGACAAAGGCAAGGCTTTGGCAAACGTTGACTTAGGCCTGGACGGAACAGATTGGGCCAGCGTTCCAGAGGAAGAAATCCTTCGTCGGCTGGAGTTTGGCTTAGGGGGATCCCCTATGGTAAACGTTTTGTCTTTATGAAGTTAATTTATTGGATAATGTTTAAAATGTTTAACATCTGCTTATTTTTGTGTTGGTTGTTTGTTTTTGGTGTTCTCAGCATGAGGGTGGCGATGATACTCACGAGGCTGGCCCCAGTGGAGCAGGGGCCCCTGACACTGGTGGTTCTAAAGGAGATGATCCTCCTGTCATGGACGCTTAGTGTTTTTGTAGTTCTTTTTTGGCGGTTTTTTTGCTAATTTAAATTGATACGGGTATTGTAACTGGAAAATGTTGAAGAAAATAGGCACTATTTGTACAACATTGCATGAATAAATATTTTCCTATTGGTTTTTAAGTTGTTTGCACACATGACATGACACTAAAGTATTTTTGGGTTCGCTTTTCTGTTTAAATGCAATGCACAGAAGTAATGATAAACGATATGTAAACAGGAGAACAAGATTTGCATTAGTTTAAGGGCATTTCGGCCCCCAATGCGTAGTTTTAGGCCATTTCGGGCCCCAATGTGTAGTTTTAGGCCATTTCAGGCCCCAATGCGTAGTTTTAGGCCATTTCGGGCCCCAATGCATAGTTTTAGGCCATTTCGGGCCCCAGTGCGGATGAGTAATATGTCATGGTGGATATTTCGTAGTTGACTGACCATTTCTGATCATGGCTAGTTTTATGTCATCGCGGACATGATAGTTTAACGTCTTTCTGGACAAGGAGTGTTGTAATTTTTTTTTTGTTTTTGCTGTTTATTATTATTTCTTTGTGTTTTTGGGTTTTATTGTAGTTTAGCATCATTTCGGACGAGTTATAGTTTAACGTCGTTTCGGACTGTTCGTAGTTTAACGTCATTCCGGACATTGTAGTGTGTCATTTTAGTTGTTTCTTGATTTTCTTCATTTTTTTGTCAGGAAGTGTATCGACCGGTATGATTTTGTATTCTCCGTCTCCTTCGCTGATCACGTTGAATGGTAATTCAGTCCAGGAGACGTCCGTTAGAATGTTTTTAGTATCGATACTTTTAGGTGCTTCGGTGTCTGTCATTATTTTTGTGTTAGTTTCTTCATGAAGCGATGCGTGTACAGTGTTAAACGCAGGTATTTCGGCTTCAGGCTCTTGTCCCGTATTCGAAGGTTCACTACCCACCAGTTGCGTTTTGTTTGAGTCCTTTTGACCCGGCTTGTCGAGTTCAACCTCGGAGCCTCGGTCCTCGTCTGTGTGCGATGAAATGAGGGGAGAGGCTGCTTCCCCATGTATGACAATTTCACCACCCTCGTAGGGTAGGCGAATCTCCTGATGTATAGGGGAGGACACAGCTCTCAGTTGGGCCAACCAGGGTCTTCCTAATATTAGGTTGAATCCTGGCATTTCATCGATGACAAGGAAGTCAGCGGATGTGGGGAACTGGTCTCCTGCTACGAAGTCTAGGGTTATCGTGCCTTTGACTAATACGCGCGACCCGCTGAAGGACTTTAAGCATGTCATTGTGGTGGGTTTGATCAAGTCGGTGAGCCCCAATTGTTCAATGATAGTATACGGTATGACGTTGGTGGCTGCCCCATCATCTACATGTACCCTATGTATTTTGAATTGGTTTACATGTATAGTTATGAACATAGGGATTGTTGTTGTCTCGCCTGTCTTCTTGTCTACTTTGATGTTCTCATCATGGAAGCTCAAGGGCTTAGGAACGACACCGTGAGATGGATACATTACGGCATGAATGGCTGGTTCGCTCGGAGGCAAGTTCTCGCTAACTGGGATTGACGTGAGCATGCGTACTAGAGCTTCCCGATGAGTCTAGGACGTTAGTACCAAGTCATACAAGCTTAACGAGGTGTTTTTCTATTTTAGGGCTTGAGTAACTTGTGTCAGGGCCGTTGCAAAATCTCTAATGTTAGGGACGTTTTTATTAGCAGTGACTGGATCCATTGGACCCAATAGTTTTATTTCGTGTTTTGGTGGTTTGTCGTTATTGTTAGGACCTGCCGTTTTATATGGTTCTTGTGTTTCGGATGACTCACCGTTGCTGTCCGTGTTCGGTCAACTGTTGGATGATGACATGGGCATAGAGTTAAGTGGAGTTGGTTTGGGTGGCCCCATGGCTAGCCATTGGCGTTCCTTCTCCATGCGCTCACGTGTAAGCCTGTCTGCTAGGCATTCTCATGTGTTACGCAGAGGTGGAATTGGCCTCGGAGCCTGGGATTACCCTGGGACCTTTACTACGTATGGAGCAGGACAGGGTTGCGGGTGGACGGTGGGATATGATTGGGCAGGAATCTATCCAGGTATCCTGATGACGTACGGGGTTGGTCTTGGTGGAGGTTGGACCTTCGTTGTTGCAACGGTGGGGGGTACTCGGACTACGAAAGGGGTAGGCCGAGCATGAGGGGTTGGTGTATCCGCGGGATTGACCGGAGGGATGCGCACCACGTATGGTTTTTGGTGCATCGTGATGTTGGGGGTGGGCACTGTCGGGGGCACTTGGACTACATATGGCCACTACGGGGCGTGGGATGGTTGAGATGCAGGTGCGGACGCAGCGGGAGGAATCTGAACAATGAACGGCTTGCCAAGTGTTTCCTGCTTATTTTCGGGGTAGATGGTGTTGATGCGGGGTGTGTCGGAATCGTCATCACAATAGATTGCGTCAATTACGTACGCTGCCTCTTTAGTATTCAGGGGGTCTTTGTATACTACCATGGTTTGATTTTGCGGTTGGACGGGGTTAGCCCTGTCAAAAGTGATTTTGCCATCATCAATCATCTGCTGGATATCCTGTTTCAAGGTGAAGCAGTAATCCGTTCCGTGCCCGTTGCATTGATGGTAGTCGCAGAAGCGATCCATCCTAAATCCTTTGGGCACAGGCGGCTCATCTGGCGTTGCTAGGCTCGGGTTCTGTATTAGTTGGCAAAATCGTTTGTGCCTTTGGATGGCCGTAGGGGATAATTGCTTATGTTGCATCAACCCAGCCTTTAAGAGTTGGTCAAAGAGCTGGGATAGTTTCATCGGTAAAGGCGTGCACTGAGAGGGTTCCTTCCTCTCGAAATTACGCGTACGGTTCATCGGGTTTTGTGATGATGACTCTGGGGTTGTTGTGGGAGCGGGCTGATAGTAGTTAGTGGTGGTTGCAGGCGGTCTTTGTTAATGTGTGGTGTTCATTTGCTACGTTCCCGCTATTGCTACTATAGTTGTCTTGGCCTTATCTTTATCCTTTTTAGTATGTTGATTTTTGAAGGTCAAGTATGCTGGGTCATGGCTGTTTTGAGCTGCTTCCTCTATGTTTCTGATCTGTAAAAATGCCTGATTCACATCATGTGCATTGAGGTAATAAAGTTTGGACTTAAAGAAATCGTTGACAGCCCCCTTCAGAATTGTAAGCAAATAGGTTGGAGAGATTGGTTCGTGCAGCTCGTTGACAGCCGCACTCCATCTCTGAATAAATTTCTGCGCAGGTTCAAGCGGTGCTTGCTTGATCTACATGAGGTTGTCTAGCGTGGCCTCGGGTTTCAAGTTGTACTTGAACTGGGTCACAAACTGGCATAAAATATCGTCCAAAGAGAAAATAGAGTTCCTAGGCAGGGCCTGATACCAGTCAAGTGCTCTCCCTGCGAGAGACATGGGAAATACTCAGAGGATGGAGTGGGGCCAAGCCTGGAGTAGTGCGCATTCTAGCCGGAATGTTATAAGGTGTGCATTGGGATCGGTCTCCCCATTGTACTTGGTTAATGTGGGCAAGGGGACACCTTTAGGTAAGGTTAGAGGTGGGACCGAAGAGCTGATAGGGTCATCGTTGTAGAAATCCACTACCATTAACTCTCCCTTAGTGGCCGTTTTGAGGCGTTTTACCTCTTCAGTAAGCTCTTGCATTATCTTTTTGGCATCCGCCCAGTCTTGGGCGCTCGGTGATGCAGTGGCTTGGGGTTGCGGTATACTGTACAAGCTAGATTGTTGCGTGTTAGGTTGAAGGGCTGAAAGTTGTACGGTCGGTGGTTGGGCTTGCGGAAAATTCACAGTGGGTGGTGCTAATGATGACACGTTGTAGGGAAAATGTTGTTGTTGTTGTTGCAGTAGCTGGGGTTGTGCTTGGGGCACATTTGCTGGTGGGACTGTGTGGGGTGGTGTGTGGTGATGGGGGACCTGGTGCAGCGGCGTTCCTCTTGCCCGCCATTGCCCCGCCATGTTATGGGCGGGGACTCCCTGTTGGGTCACGACTGTTTGGGGAACTGTATGTGCTTGGACGTGTGGTACGAAGTGGGTGGATGTGGATGCCGGAATCACGTGTGGCATCCCTATCACCCTTGGTGGGAGTGTTGCCCCCAGGTTATCGAAAGGTGGCGACACTTGTGAGGATGGGCCCGCCGCGGCTGTGGGGATGAGCACGAGTGGGAAGGTGTTGGGTTGTTGATCACTCGGAAGAGGGACGTGGACTAGTGCTACTGTTTTCGGTGGTCGCTGTTGAGCCTGGACGAATCTAAGGTGTTGCAAGGGCATGAGTTCCCCTGTGCCAGGATGGAAGATGGGGTTGACCTGTGCTTGAGGGCTTAAGGTATGGTACGACTCTCCTTGATCGGATTGAGCAGCAAATCCATCCTCATCCTCTGGTTGGGGCTCCAGTGCAGGCTGGTCCAAAGAATTGTTCTTTTGAAGGAGGAGTTATGTGATGAGTTCTGAATATTGTTCAAGAACGAGAATTACGTCGTACGGGGAAGGGATGAACTCTCGTCCCCACTGTAATACAGCTCAAACTGCCTCTTCACCTCCAGTTCAGCTTGATCAACAGCCAGGTCAGCTTGTATCTTAATACAGATAAAGTTGTACTGGTCCTGGGTAATGATGTTAGAGGCTAGGTCCCTACCCTGCAGCCTTAGGGATCGGCGGGGACCCGCTGTGGGTTGCATTCTTGGGTGTTGTGTGACAGGCTGTTGGACAACAGTGAGATCCATGGTGGCGGTGGTGTGAGCAGGGACAACAGTGTTGTTAACAGGGTTCATGATGCTATGTCACGGATAGGAGTAAGTCTGGAAAGGCGGAGTTGCTCTATAATATGGCGTGCAGTGTATACGCTTCAAAGGACAGCGTATGGTATCAGCGTATACAACATGTGCAGTGTATACAGCGTATATGGGCAACGTAGACGCTGGAAAGCGTATAAGGCGCAGGATGGGTTAGCGTAAAGTGGGACGACGTAAAATAAGAGTGTAAGAAAGGGAGCAGTGTACAGCGTAAAAGAGGTGATCAGCGTAACACAAGAATGTAAGATAAGTTGGAGTGTAAAGGACTACTTAGCGTAAAACTGGTGTTTAGCGTAAAACAGACGAACGTGACAAACTCAGCGTAAACACGAGCTCAGCGTAAAACAGGCCAGAGTGTAAAACAGAAGATAGCGCAAAGCAGGCGAGCGTACAATGGGTTGCATCGTAAACAATTTGTAGCATAAAATTCACAGCGTAAATAGTTCACAGTATGAAACGGGCTCAGCGTAAAGGTCGACTCTGGCGTAAAGACAAGCGTGTAAAACAGGTTGCAGCATTAATAGTAGAGCGTAAAATAGATAAACATAAAACAAAGATGTAGGAGAGCAGGTTTTTAAGAATGTAAACGCTGTGCAGCGTATACGCTAGACAATTGCAGGTTGGGTTTTCGAACCGGATAGCGTAAACGCTGGGAAAGTTGCGGACAAGGGTTTTAGAGCCCTCCTTCTAGTGCCAATTTCTATACCGCCTGAAATCGTTGGTCTCTGGCTGGAGGGAAAAAAGAGGCCGTGGGATCATGGGACGGGTACACAAGACCCTACCTTCGCCTGAGGGCGAGCTGGAATGCAACGGAGGCAGAGTACCTTGGGTGGTCCGCACGCGAATCAGACAAGGATTTCCCTGCACGTACGCAAAGTGCTAATACGCTGGGTTATTCGTAAACAGTGTGCAGGCGTAAACAGCAAAAACAGCATAAAACATAAATGGATGCAAATGAAGCGTGAGCGTAAATAGACGTAAATGATGCGTGGGCCAAATTGACGTAAAACTGTAAAAGAACTTGCAGCAAATGTAAACAGTACAGAGTCAAAGTACAGTGCACCGGTCTAACGCAGTCGTGAGGGGACACAAGGCGGACGAAAAGCCCTAGCGTATGCAGGAATGACTCGGGCAGTTCGCAAGGCAGGTGGAGCGTAGAGACTGTGCGTGCAGTGTACAGGGCGTAAGAGGGTTTTAGCTCTTGTGCACAGCGTAAGTGTTCTCTAGTATGCTCCGGGATTTTGCCAACCATCTCGATGAAGTGGAAAAATGGGGGTTTTATACAGGCTGTTACGCAAGACTTGGGATGGGAGACACGTGGCGCGTTGACCGAGTGCATACACTTTACAAATATACAAAATGTTACAACTACTGGGTGTATACGCTGGGCATATACGCCGCATTAGGTTGGCATATATGTTGGGCGTATACACTGAAAATGCTAAGCATGAACTGGGTGGAGATCTTAAGCACTGGGCGTACATGCCGGGCGTATACGCTGAAGGATGCTAGGCGTACATGCCGGGCGCATACACCGAAGGATGTCCACTTGCTTCAATCCTTGCTCTTCGGTGTTATCTTCATGTTGTCATTGGAGATCTTGTCGTCGAGCGTGTGTATCTGCAGTACCTGGGCGTGTACGCCGGAGTGCCAAGCATATATGTTGGAATGCTGGGCGTATGCGCTGTATGCTGGGCGTATACGTTGTATGTGTGATCTTGGCGTATACGCTGGAGTGTATACGCTGGCACCATGTACTTAGCAAAAACTAAGTGTTGCGATCATGCAGCCGGTGTCGTTCGTGAGTTCCAGGGTCCTGTTTGTTGTCGGACAAGTACTAAGCTCCGAATATTGTGGTGTTTCACGGGTCATCTAGCACCTTAATCCACACACATGAAATTTTGGGATTGGAGCCAGACAACGTACCCTATACTGCGAAAAGAGCAACATGTCATCAAAGAGACTGTTGGCCAGGCCAGATCGAAGCTGAAAAAGCATGAACACTCAACCGAGGAAGCCTCAAATGTCAGCGAGCCACGAGTGAAGCGCATACGATTCAAGATGCCTATCCAAGGTAAATAGACTCAGTACACTTATTTCTTTATTTTTTTTCATTATGTTCATAATTTTTACTTTGATTGCTTACATGCCACTGATACCTTCGGACTTGACTCGAGAAGTGAGGAAGTAGGAATTAGAGACTATTACTGAAGAGGGGGAGACTAACACGGAGCGAAACAGTCAGGAGGAAAATGTGGAGAAGGATCAGGGAGGAGGAATGGAAGAGTTGAAGGAAGACACCACAGAAACTAAGCTATTGGATGACCAGGGTGGTGTCGATCAAATGTTTAGTAGCTTTCTTAGGGGAAAGCTGGACTTAGGCGATCCCCCAGAAGGTGACAAGGAGCATGGTATGTTTTCTTTTTTATTTTATTTTATATTGCCTCATTAGTTGTCATTTCCATGGTATTTTATTTTCATGCTTTCATTTCTTCTAGATGAAGGCAGCGAAACCAGGACGGTGCGGTTGGACGTACCTATGAAAACGGTTCTCCCTGAAAGGACCACGAAGGTTAGTTCGTCCCGTAATCGTGGGCCATTTACTTGGACAGAAATGCTAAGTAAGATGGATTTTGTGGCTGGAATTGCTGAAGAAGTTGTTGAACGAATTCAGGAGACCCACCCTGAAATAGGTATAAATATTTTGAATTATTTGCCGCTTTAGAGTTTAACACCCTATTTTTTTTTTAGCGTCTGTTCTTTTCGTGTGCATAGGTGCCAAATTGAGGTGGGATCCTTTTGAGACAATCAGCATAGAGAGTTTGCCCACGTTATCCCCAGAAGTTGAGCAGGTGCCAAGACCTGTTTATGAGGAAGTAGCAGAAGGTCTCGTACATAACGCCAAGTCACTGTGGACCTGTAGGCGTTCCGTCGAACAGTTGTGGATGCAGATTCAAGCGAAGGAAAATGAAGTCTCTGAGTTGTCAGTTGAGCATGACGATCTTAAGGCTCGGTATGAGTTCGTCTTTGCCAAATTAAGCGGTGATCACTCTTGGCGGACTTCCAAGGTCACCTAAACTAGGTATTGAAATCTGCTTAATCGTCACGCATGACTAACACGTTGACTAGCAGAGCGTAAGGCCCAAATAGATCTCCTGAACCTCAAATGTCAAGATTGGAAAGTTTTCGCTTCCAAGGTTCGCAAGTGGGGTCAGGATGAAAAGAATCACAAATATCATTACAAGAAGTCGTTAAAGGAAGTGTCCGTTGAAAAACGTCAACTTGAAAAGTTTGTGGAGGGATTGGGCCTACGCTCTGCTTTTGATACCTTCGCGCAAAACACAACTGTTGAGATGGCATCACCTACAAGGGTGATTACAACTGCTTCTGGGGAGGTGTCTGTTGACGAATTTCTGCTAAAGCGTCCCACTTGGTCAGTTGTCGACAAGGGGAAGGCCTTGGCAGATGTCGACCTAGGCCTTGATGGGACGGATTGGACGAGTGTCTCGGAAGAGGAAATCCTTCGTCAAGTAGAATTTGGCTTAGGGGGATCTCCTATGGTAAGCATGTTGTCATTATGAAATTGATTTGCTGAATAATGTTTGAGATTTTCGCGTTCTCTTATTCTTACATTGATTGTCTCCTTTTGTATTTTCAGGGTGAAGGCTGTGACGATGTCCAAGAAGCTGGCCCCAGTGGAGCAGGGGCCCCTGATGCTAGCAGATCTAAAGGAGACGATCCTCCTATCCCAGATGTTTAGCTTATTTTAGTTTTTATCATTTTGTGTTGTTGTGAAACTACTCTGACTGAAATTTATATGGGAATTGTAAATTGAGATGAATGAAACTAGTTAACTCTTGTACTTGTATATTATTTCATGTATGAAAAACATTTTTTTTGTTGATTTTGAGTTTTAATTGTAAACATGGCACGGCAATGTAAAATGTTTTGGTTGCCCCCTTTTTTTTGTTTTGTTGTGTTTCGTTTTATTTTGTTGAGAGTAATGCACAGATGTAATCATAAATCGGAGTGTAATGATAAACAAAAGAGGAAAACAAAGTATAAGTGTGTGATCTATTTTAAGGCCATTTCGGGCCACATGTGTAGTTTAAAGCCATTTCGGACCCCATGCATAGTTTAAGGCCATTTCGGGCCCCATGCGTAGTTTAAGGCCATTTCAGGCCCCAGTCGTAAACAAGGGACATTTCGAATGACACGGGTAGATTTCTTGGTTGACCGACCATTTCTGATCGTGGCTAGTTTTATGTCGTTGCGGACATGATAGTTTAACGTCATTTTGGACAGGTTGTAGTTTAGCATCATTTTGGACGGGTTGTGTTGTTATTATTTTAGTAGTTTTTTGATTTTTCTTATTTTTACGTTAGGCGATGTGTCAACGGGTGTGATTCTGTATTCAGCGTCCCCTTCACTAATTACGTTGAATGGTAACTTAGCCCAAGGGACGTCTGATGGAATGGTTCCTGCATCAGTGTTTTCGGACGTTTCGGTATTTGTTGTGAGTTCTGTGTTAGCTGTTGTTTCTAAGTGAGGAGGTGTGTGTACAGTGTCAGGCGTAGGTGTTTCTGTTTTAGGTGGATCTTCTTTTGTGTTTAAAGGATTAGCGCTTACCAGTTGTTGTTCATTTATGTTAGTTTGTCTAGGCTCTTCAAGCTTAACCTCTGAGCCTTGGTCCATGTCCATGTACGATGAAATGATGGGTGTAGCAGCCTCCCCATGAATGATGATTTCACCACCTTCATAAGGTAGATGAATCTCTTGGTGTATAGGGGATGAGACTACTTTCAGTTGGGCTAACCAGGGCCTTCCTAGTATTAGGTTGAATCCTGGCATTTCATCAATTACTACGAAGTCAGCGGATGTGGAGAATTGATCCCCTGCTATGAAGTCCAAGTTGATGGTGCCTTTAACTATCACGCATGACCCGCTGAATGATTTCAGACATGTTGTTGCAGTTGGTCTGATGAGTTCTATAAGCCCTAGCTGTTCAACGATGGGATATGGTACTACGTTTGTGGCAGCTCCATCGTCTACGTGGACCCTATGTATTTTGAATTGGTTTACACGTATTGTTATGAACATAGGGGCCATTGTTATCTCTCCTATTTTCTTATCCACCTTGATGTTATCGTTGTGGAAACTTAATGGTTTGGAAGTTGTCCCTTGGGGTGAGTACATTACTGCATGAATGGATGGTTCATTTGGGGGCAAGTCCTTGCTTACTGGGATCGACGTTAACATGCAGACCAAAGCTTCATGATGTGTTTGCGATGTTAAAACTAAGTCATACAAGCTTAATGAAGTATTCTTTTGTTTGAGTGCCTGCGTGACTTGTGTTAAGGCTATTGCTAAGTCTCTACTATTGGGCGCATTTTATCGATGGTGACCTGGTCCATTGGGCCTAACAGTTTTATTTCGTGCATCATTTGTTTATCGTTTTGGCCTGGGATTGTTGATTTAGACGTATCATATTTTCTGGATGGTTCACCTTCATGTCCTGTGTTTGGTTGATTGTTAGGTGGCATCATGGGCACTGCGTTAAGTGGAATGGGTTTAGGTGGCCCTACAGCTAACCATTGATGCTCCTTCTCCAAGCATTCCCGTGTAAGCTTATCCACTAAGCGTTCTTGCATGTGGCGTGGAGGTGGAGTTGGTTTTAGAGCCTCGGGTTGCCTTGGGGTTTGTACGATGTATGGAGTTGGGGGGGGGGTTGCGATTGGACAATCGGATGTGGTTGAGCAGAAGGTTGGCTGGGCACCTTGATGACATAAGGACTTAGCTTACTTTGCATTTTGGAGGTGGAGGATTGGTAATCATTAGGACTTTCGAGTGTCCTAACGACGTATGGGGTTGGTTTAAGGGAAGGTTGGACCTCCGCTGTTGCGACTGCGGGTGGTACTCAGACTACAAAAGGGGTAGGCTGAGTAGGAGGGGTTGGCAAATTTGAGGTAGTGACGACGGGAGGTACACACACCACGTATGATTTTTCGCGTGTTGGGGCGTTGGAAGTTGCTACGGCAGAGGGCATGCGGATAACATATGGCTGCTGCGGGGTGTATGATGATTGAGACATGGATGTTAATGCAGTAGGAGGAATACGTACTACAAATGGCTTGTTAGGAGTTTGTTGTTCATAGTCAAAGTAGACGGTGTTAACAGTCGGCGTTTTAGGTTCATTATCTAAGCAGATTGTGTTAATAATGTACGATGCCTCTTTGGTATTCAGAGGATCTTTGTACACTCCCATAGCTTGGTTCTGTGGTTGGATCGGGTTGGCCTCATCAAAGGTGATTTGGCCTTCATCAGTCATTCGCTGTATGTCCTGCTTCAGGGTGAAACAGTAATCCGTGCCATGTCCATTACGTTGGTGATAGTCGTAGAAGCGATCCATTCTAAAACCTTTGGGTACTGGAGGCTCATCCGGTGTCACTAGGCTTGGGTTCTGAACGAGTTGACAAAATCGATCATGTCTCTGGATGGCCACAGGGGATAACTGTTTGTGTTTCATTAATCCAACTTTTAGTAGTTGATCGAATAGCTGGGATGGCTTCATAGGCAGTGGCGTATATTGGGATGGTTTTTTCCTCTCAAAGTTTCTCGTACAGTTTTGTGTTGGGTTCTGCGATGATGATGATTCTGGTGTAGTCGCGGGAGTAGGTTTAGTATAATTAGTAGGGGCCACCGATGGTTTGTTTTGTTGTGCTACGCTTGGTTTTTGTGTTTCCACTATTGCTGCTATAGTTGCTTTAGCCTTTTCTTTATCCTTTTTACTATGTTGATTTTTAAAGGCTAGATACACAGGATTGTGGCTATTTTGAGCCGCCTCTTCTATATTTTTAATTTGTACAAAGGCTTGGTTAAGGCTACGCGCATTGAGATAATACAACTTAGATTTAAAAAATTCATTAACAGCCCCCTTTAGAATGGTGAGCAGATATGTCTGATGGATCGGCTCGTGTAGCTCATTGAGAGCGGCACTCCACCTCTAGATAAATTTTTGTACAGGTTCCAGGGGTGCTTGTTTAACTTGTATAAGGTTCTCTAGTGTCACTTTAGGCTTCAAGTTATACTTGAACCTGATCACGAATTGATGTAACAGCTCTTCCAGGAAAAATATGGAATTTCTTGGCAAGGCCTGGTACCAATCGAGTGCTCTCCCTGCAAGGGACATAGGGAACACTCGCAAAATGACATGTGGCCACACTTGGAGTAATGCGCATTCCAATATAAATGTTATAAGGTGAGCGTTGGGGTCTATTTCCCCATTATATTTAGTTAGTTTGGGCAATAATATGCCTTTGGGCAAGGTTAGGGATGGGACGGAAGGGTTGATGGGGTCATCGTGGTAAAAGTCCACTACCTTCAACTCTCTGTCGGCAGCCATTTTGAGGCGTTTGACCTCATCAGTTAGTTCTTGCATTAGTTTTTTAGCATATGCCCAGTCTTGGGCACTAGGTGACATGGTAGCTTGGGGATAAGGTACATTGTACAGGTTGGATTGTTGGATAGTAGGTTGGAAGGCTGAAAGCTGTGCGGTCGATGGTTGTGCTTGTGGAATATTTATAGCGGGTGGCACTAGGGATGACACATTGTAAGCGAGGGGTTGTTGTTGCTGTGGTTGCAGCTGTACCTGGGGAATGTTGGCTGGTGGGATCGTGTGAGGTGGTATGCTGTAGTGAGGGGGTTGATGTGGTTGAGCACCCATCGCTGCCCATTGCCCGGTCATGTTTTGTGGAGGAACCCCCTGTTGGGTTACAGCAGTGGAAGGGGCTTCGTGCATTTGGATGTGGGGGATATAGTCAGCGGACGTAGATGCCGGTATCCCGATCACTCGGGGTGAGAAGGTTGCTCCCACATTATTGTGAGGGGGTAGTGCTTGCGAGGATGGGCCTGCTGCTACAGCGGGGATGATAGCAAGAGGGAGTGTACTGAATTGCGGGTCGGTTTCTGGAGGAACATGAACCAGTGCAGATGTTTCTGGTGGGGGTATTTGCGCCTGGGTGAACCTGAGGGGTTGGAAGGGCATGATATCCCCTGTGCCTGGATGAAACATGGGGTTGATATGGGTTTGTGGACTAAGGGTGTGATACGAGTTGTCATGTTTGGATTGGGCAGCGAACTCATCCTTGTCTTCTGGTTGAGGATCTACTGCATGCTGATCCCGAGATTGACTCCTTTGTAGGAGGAGTTGTGTGATGAGCTTAGAGTAAGGCTCTAGGATAGGGATGACATCGTACGGGGAAGGAATGAACTCTTGCCCTCCCTTGTAGAAGAGTTCGTACTGCCTCTTGACTTCTATTTCGGTTTGGTCCATGGCTAGGCCAACTTGTATCTTCACGCATATGAAGTTGTATTGGTCTTGGGTTATGACGTTGGATGATGGGTTCCTCCCTTGCAACCTAAGGGATCGGCGAGGCCCTGCTATGGGTTGTACTGCGGGCTATTGGACCACAGGCTATTGGACAGCCATGGTGCCTACGATGTTGGTGACCTATGTGGTTGTAGAAGTGGTGTTTGTGGTGTTCATGATGACAAGTTGAGAATGTGACATGATGTAGAGATGTAAAGTCAGTGTGCTTAGTGTAGCATAAACCTACGTTGGCAGTGTACAGCGTATATGCTTCAACGACCGGCGTATAACAACAGCGTATACAGCATATAGGTATGCAGCATAGTGTCAGTGTAGAGAATCTACGACGTAAAGAGTACAGCGTATACACTAAGCAGTGTATACAGCGTAAGCGTGCAGCGTAAACAGGGTTACAGCATATGGAGTGTAGCGTATACAGACATCAGCGTAAATGGGTTTACAGCGTAGGGTGTTCAGCGTAAACTTGGCTGTGGTGTATATGTCAGCAACGTAAACAAGGTTTTGTGTGCATCATAGGCAAAGTTTACAGCATAAAGTGGGCTATGTGTGTTAGCAGTGCAAACAGAGTTGTGGTGTGTGTAGTGTAGACAAAGTCTACAGCATAAATCATGTAGCGTATATGTGGTAGCGTAGACGCTGGGAGTTCTACAAATAGAATCAGCGTATGGTTGACAGCGTAGACGTTGGGAGACTTGCAAATGGTAGGGTTTGAACGAAGCAGTGTAAACGCTAAGCAGTGTAGGCGCTGGATAGTTTGCCGACTGGGTTTTAAGCTGAGCAGCGTAAACGTTGGGAGGTTTTCAGGAGGGATCGGCGTATGGTCAGCAGCGTGAACGCTAGGAAGCTTGCAGGTAAGGTTTTAGGCAGAGGCCCTCCTTCTAGCGCCAATTTCTGTACCGTCCGAAATCATCGGTCTTCGGCTGGAAGTAAACAGAGACCATGAGATCATAGGACATGCATAGAAGACCTTGTGTGGTCTGCACACAGATCAGACAAGGATTTCCCCGAATGTACACCGAAGTGCAATACGCTGGGCTATATGTGAACGGCGTAACAGGCGTAAAACAGAGCATAAACAACGTAACTAATGCGAACGGAGCGTAAACAGAATATATGCAACGATTAATGCAAACTGTAATAGATTTTAGGAAGAAAATGTAACAATGGCATTTCAAAATGAGAGTACAATGCACCGGTCTAACGCTGTTGTGGATTGACATAGGGCAGACGAAATGCCCTGGTGGATGCAGGGATTGTGGGCTGGTTCACACTGTAGGCACAGCGTAGAGGCTGTATGTTCAGCGTACAGGGTTGTCCAGTGTACAAGGTTTTCTACTCTAGTTCTCAGTGTCTCTGCTCTCTGGTTTGCTCCAGAATTTTTTAACTGACCTGGATTTCGTGGAAAAATTGGGCTTTTATACAGGTTTTGACGTTAGACTCAGGTTGGGGGACACGTGGCTCATTGACCGGGTGCAAAAGCATAAAATTTACAAGTGTACAATATGTTACATTTGCTAGGCGTATACGTTGAGTGTATACGCTGTATCAAGCGAGCGTAGACTCTGGGCGTATACACTGGGTGTATATGCTGGATGTGCTGGGCGTATACGCTGTGTGTGCTAGGCGTATACGTTGGTGGTAGCTAGGCGTATACGCTGGGTGTATACGCTGATGGTTGCTACATTGTGCCAAATCTTGCTCTGCAGTGTTGCTTCTATGCCGTCTTCGGGGATTGCATGCTGGGCGTATACATCGGTTGTACCTGCTGGGCGTACATGTGAGGCATGTACGCTAGGCGTTTATGCTGGTCATATACGCTAGGCGTATACGCTAGATCTATACGCTGGGCGTATACGCTGAGAATGTCGGGCGTATGCGCCATGGATCTGAACTTGAGCATATACGCTGAGCGTATACACTGAGACTGCATACTTGGTGAAAATTAAGTATTGTTGATCTTCGAAGTTGCTGTGTTTGACACTAGATGTATCCGTGGTCGTCTGTGGCTCCAAGGGACCTACTTCTTGTTGGAGAAGTACTAAGCTCGAAATTTTATGGTGTTTCATAGAACATGAACCCTTGGACATGGCCTTAGAATGATATTATGCATTGTTAAACAACTGTCGAAGCCATGGGTTTTCCGAGGAAAGGCTAATGTACCATATCATTGATGGGCTATGTAATGAAACAAGAGAGACCTTAGGGGTATATGCTCGAGGTCAACTATACAACCTACGAACCCATCAAATCCAAGAGCTTATTAAGCGGGTAGCAAAAGAAGAAGGAGAAATAGCTACATGGGAGAGTGTTGAAGAACATCAACGGGACCAAAATCTTAACTTAACAAAGGTCCCTGATCATAACAATGAGAGATCAACAAATCTCAAGGTGGAAACATCACCTTTGCCAATACAACAATCGTTAGAAGAAGCTGAGGCAAAGATCAATAAGATGTTGGAATGGGTGAATCAAAAGTGTGGAGAATATATCAATAGCATTGGAGATAGAGTTTTCACAACCCAAGAAGTAGGGCAAAATAATACACATTCGGAAAGAAGGAATGAAGGGAATAAGCGCTCAACTGTCAATCATACATATGAATGCAACATATGCCTGTACGATCACCCCAAAGGCCAATGCCCAATATTGTTACATCTACATGAGCATTAGGGAAAAATGTTACATCCAGAGTTCGTACAGAGATACTGTGTTAGACCACAGTGGCAACAATCCTAGTCATGGGGGAATCCACCCTTAGATTGGAGGCACCCTTCACATTTTCCGAATCCAAATGCTTATCATGTTCAACATCCTGTTCCTCCATTCGGGCCACCATACTCTATCTCATCACAATACCACTCTCCAAAATCCTATCAGCCCATACCTCCAACACAACCACCACCTTATGCACCCTATATTCCTCCTAACTTTCAACATTCTTATCCTTTCCCTCCTTCCGCAATGCCACCAACTGTTCCTAAGGTGTTTGTACCACCGCAACCCATGAACAACACTTGTGCTGCTGCTACTAATAGCAATGAGCAACCTCAGCAACATCAAAGGCATCCTTTCTTTAAACATGGCCGTAGGAAGGGACAACATAACTCTGAGGCCACTGCATCTTCCAACCCAGCACAAGCCCAATAATGTGGTGCACCCTTACCTTCGAACCCAACACCTCATGTAACTTCATCAGGGCCACCATCAAACACTCCAACAACCATACGGTCCAATGAACATAGCCATGGGAGGCATCAACCCAATCCTTGCATACCATCTAATGGTCCTAAACATCATAGTGGGTCCACTCGTTATCCGGGAACTACATCATATGAAGTGCCCCACTATGCTTATTATAATCAAGTGTGTGAACCCCGAGGGGATAAGTATAGACTGGTCCCAATACTTCCAATATGCAAGGATCCTCATTTTCCATTTATTAATCCTAGCAATACTCAACCAACTAGTTATGGGGGACACCTTCCATTTCAATGACAAGCAGGATTACTAAATATTTTTCATTTTCTTTAATTTTACAACTTTTTGTTTTTCAGTTTTTCATTTTTCAACTTTTTGTTTTATCTTTTTGGTGTGTTTGTATTTCATGTTTTTGTAAGTAATCTTATCTATGAATAAAACACTCATGTGGATCATTGGTTGAGGTGTGTTTTATGTTATTAAGTCATGAGTGATCAATTATTTGAAATAGTGAGCCCATTACACCCACTCATCCACTCTATAAATAAAGAGGTTCTGTTCGAGGGTACAGTGATATTCTTGAAATTTCTAAAACTTAAAATTATTTTTTTGTTCATTGTACCCAAAGTGAAGAAGGATGGACCAAGAGGGAATGGTTTGGATGTGACATTAAGGGAACTTGTGGATTCTCTTTGATGTCATCTGTGGATGTTATCATGTAACTTGGTTGTACTAAGATCCTTGTAGATCTAATGAAAAATGGGAGTAAGAGTAATCAAAAGGGCACTTGAAAATCAAATGCTGTTCTAGGGGGTCCCACTGGAAAGACATGCACCCATGCCTAAAGGTTGGAGGCTTCTCTGGATTTAGTAAAGTGAAAAAAGAAAGAAAGAAGAGAACAAGAAAAAGACAAGTGCCATAAAACAAAAACATCACTCCTCCCTTGTACTAAACGCCAAGGATCATACGCCTTGTTGTTATGGTACTCTCATAGTTGTCCACCATGGGATGAAGCAATGCGATGTCACTGATTAGAAGGATGGACTTGGTCCTGATCTTGGAACGATGGGTTAATGACACCTTAATCACGCTTTTCACATAGGATTCACTGTGTCCTGGGTCAGTTACCTCATGTCCCGATCTCTACGATCCCTTTCTACACTTCGTCTCATCTCATTGTTCGTGTAATTGTAGCTCATGTCCCATGTAGCATAGAATTTTCATCTCATTCCAGTGATATTTACATGTGTGTGTTTTGTGGAGTTAGTGCAGATTACATTTAACCCTTCTAGTGCCCACAGACACTTTAAGTGTGATTACACAAGGGCATAATAGGTTGAAACCTGCTTTGGGGAGGATCCACTTGTGTAATTTTGTTGTAATCTTCATTAATCCTTTAGCTAGAACACACAATTTCTTACCCTCAGCTTAATTTTCATAAATTTCTTTCCCATTTATTAACCCTCAAAAATTTAACATTCCAATGTACCATTGCATTCCCTTTTCTTCATAATCGCCAAAGTTTTAATTGTTCAATTCACATCCTTATCATTCAAAGTGCCTCTCAAATTCATGTAATTACCCTTGAATATATTAATCCCTATCAATGTCCTCACTTTACACATTAATTTCAAGAAAAATCATTCAAAATTTAGTATTTTTTAGGTGTCTCACTATAGTTGGGATGAGATATCGCGTACGCAATATCGCGTCCCACGTGATATCATGTACACGATGTACCATACATGATATCACATTCTATTTTCCTATAAATAGGAACCCTTGCCGCAACACTTAGCTTCATTTGGCCATTTACGCGGGGAGAAGTTTTCAAATTTTTTCTCTGCAACTTGCGATTGAGTGACCCTTGCTTTTTCACCTATATCTTGCGCGCTGGTACTCCGATTTTAATTCCGTTTGAACCTGCTTGAACCTGGAGTGTTTAGTTTATTTGTGGGGGAGAGACACTTGCCGAAAAGTGCCTAAACTTTTTCGAAATTTGTCATCACCCAAAGGACATCAATTAGGGTAATTAATACTAACACTTAGACAAATTGTGCCAAAAATCATATAACCTTAAGTATACCAGGAGCTTAAATTGAAATTCCACCTAAGTCATAAGACCCATTATCATAATTTTTGGGTACGATCACACAATAACATAAGATCTTCAATTAAAGGCATGTAGTAAGGTATAACTTGAATTTGAAAACAACCGTACTAACATTGGCCCGTGTGATTGCAGATGGCCCCGAAACATTCATAGCAGAAGAGTCTTACCCAAGGTGGAGCAAAACAACCTAGGAGAGGAAGAAGGTAAGACCCTTCCAGACAACATAACGAATAGGAGGTGCACTCATTCAGTATCCATCAAGAAGAACCTCCTACCAGACGATCCAGGCAGGCGGAAGGAGGTGCTGCTTGAACCGGGACAACAGCTCACATTGCCCTCGGAATGTGTTCAGGCTATCCACACGAAGTCCACAATTTCTTTCGTGATTGTGGAACTCAACTTTGAATCTTTTGTAGAGTTTTCTCCTAAGGCTATTAGGGATCACCTCAAAGGATCTCCCTTATGGCCTATCCTCTTTGAACAAGATGCCTAGTACTTAGGAGAAACGTACCTATTTTGGCACAATAAGGAGCAAGGCACCACAGTCAACATTGGTGGTGTGACAGTAGATTTTTCTGCATAGGCAATTTCGGAGGTGTTAAACCTTCCGAATTCAGGCCCCCATGTTGCTCAATTATCCACCTGATTAGACCCTTGTGTGTGAAAAGATTGGTTAGAGAAGGCTTATGGCATAGATAAAGCTTTTGGTGAGCTGACAACAGAAGAGAGAGTTTATTTTAAAATTGGAACCTATCACCTCTTCCCCAAAAAAGGTTTAAAAATAATATCAACGTACGCGGCAAGAGGATGTGCAGTGTTGATGGGAAAGGTTAACGCTAACCTTTCCCATCTATATTTGACAGAGATCCTAAGGCGATTCGAGGAACGGAAGTCAGGGAAAATGGCACTCCCTTTTCCCTGCCTTATCAGGAAACTGTGCCGACGGGCTGGCATTTGGGGATACACAAATGATGTCCTCCGAAAGGCCCAAAATGCTTCTTATGCTAAATTATTAAAGGCGCCAGCTCCAAGAAAGAGCACTGGCGAAGAGCTGGAACCAGATGAAGAAGATGAAGAAGAAATGGATGGATCCCCTGCAACTCAACTTGTAGGACCCAGTCAACCTCCAGCCAAAGGTCCCAGTCAACAACAAGAAGCAAGACCCAGCACAGGCCAGGATTAGCCACCGCCGCAAGACTACAGACCATCGATGAGCCATCTGAGGGCCATCGCCAAGATGGTTAGTTGGGGAAGTCGTGATGATGCTAATCTCTTCCATGTCATCGATGATGCCAACCAGCCTACGATTTCAGTAGATCGCACATGGGGTGAGTTGTCAATGCAAACAGGAGGAGGGGAAAGCAGATGGTCGCAACAAATCTTTGGACACGCGGCATCTTTTCAAGTGCAGTTAGAGACTGGTGAAGGGGCCACTGTGGTGGTCATGCAACACCAGGATGCCGCGGGAGCTGCTGAAGTGGTCACTGACCACATCAAAGAGTCTTTCAATGTACCTGTTGTGCCACCGATAGATCTTTTAGGAGCACAGGATGCTCAAACTATTGCTGGAACCTCAATGACTCCTACGGAACATGAGGATGTATTGGACAGATTGCTTCAAATAGGAAAAGTTTTAATGTCCCTTTTTGACATCCCCCAGGATGTAATGGTAATTCAATCAGACCTCATTTCCACAAAGGGGAAGCTGGTCCTATCCAAAGTAAGGGTAGAGCATGCTGAAACTGAAGTGCAAAAACTACAAGAGCAGCTCTTGGCCTTACAAGTAGCACAATAGGATCCTTTGCGATTGGTTCTCACAGACCAGCTAGACAATTTTAAAATCGAGCAACTAACAAAAATAATTGCAGAAAAGAAGAAGGTGGCAAAAGAAAAGGAGACGGCCACTTGGGATGCCTCCGTAGCAAAGGCACGAACTCATGCACATCTTAAGGCACTTAAGGCCTTGTAGGAAGAGAATAAGCAGTTGGTTGCTGATAACCTTCGGTTGACTTCTGTGGAGAAGCAAAATAATGTTTTCGATGAACACTTTCATCAGCTGCGAGAACAATTCATTCGGGTTAACTGAGATGTGAGCTGTTTAGCTAGAGAAAATCAAACCCTCTCAATGGAGGAGGTATGCACTATTTGACAAAAATCAGCCATCGAAATTAGCGCGTGGTAGAACGAGGCTAAATGACATGAGAAGTTGAAGGAGCATTTTTGTGACCAGGTGGGGATGTACAAAAAAATCCTGGAGAAGGAGATCTATATGGCCAAAGATCAAATCAACAACATCAGTGCCCAACACACTGATTGGGGGGCCATATTGGACACTTATGCATACGCCCACAAAGCAGAAATTAAGAACCGGGACCTGCAGATCCAGGACTTAACTGAATACATGGAGTTGGCAAACCTTCGATATGCCAACCTAGCCATGTTAATAGCAGGACGCCCGAGCTCAGAGCTCGAGCAGTAGGTAGCTTCCACCCATATCAAATATGAAGTAGAATTTGCAGAGCGAAAAAAGTTGGCTGAAAAACTAGATGTTGCAAATTCTGAACTCGCGATGGTAAAAGAAAGCTACCAAGGACAGAAAGATGTGGCAACTG
>MNCI01021399.1:352663-562175 GCA_015680685.1 Gnetum montanum
CCATGCTAGGCATGGGGCCATTATCAATGCACATGTAGAAAATTATAGTTACAAAGTAGCCAAAATGCACAAATCAAATTCATAGGAATTCAAAAAATGTTATACTAGTTTTATGTAAAAAGAAAAATATAAACAAAAGGTCCTCAACCACACATAAATAAAATAAAATAAAAATTATGAATTTCAATTGCTAAATGAGTAAGCACTACACCAGCACATGATAAATAGTGCACCACATGCTTTGCATAGACCTCTAAAAGATGACCTCAATGTAACCTATCAATCATGTTGTTGGTACCAATTGCCCCTTAGAGAGAGAAAGTGATATAAAGGAATTCCATTTAGAAAAGAAAAGAAATAAAATCAAGAGAAAAGATAAGCCACCTAAAAAATGTTTGAAAATAGCATATTTTTAAATTATAAAACATGCTAATAACTACATAATTTGTAATGAATTGATTTTCATTTTTTAAAAAAGAATTACATATTTACAAACGTTTGTTAAAACATTTGTAACAGTGATGCAGCGGGTAGCCAATCTTTCTTTTTAAAATGTGTAGCGGCTTGCAACACATGTCCATCAGCAGCCATTGTTTTATTTTGTTCTTCTATTTTCTCTGACCACATGCAACCAATCTTTTAGCCTCTTGTTGCTGCGAGCCGTAGACGGTGGCCCTCTCTCTAGACGCTCTTCTACTGGTAGGTGGTAGAACACGGTAGGAGTGTGAAACATGCGGCGAACATTAATAGCAGTTGTAAGTAGATTGCAGATGATAGTGTGCATGCCTTGCAATAGCAATTGCTGAATGATGATTTTTCTATTTTCTCAGACAAAAACAAACACATTTTCTTTCCTATTTTCTTTTCTGCCCATGTGACAAAGACCAACGCCCAACAGTGGCGGTGCCAGTGATCCTCTTTTGGGATGTCCAGCCTCTATCTGGAGACCGGTGGCTGAATCTTCCTTCTGCTTAGAGCACCAGATAAATTTGAATTTGAATTTGAATTTTTTTTTGTGTTATTTATTTTACTCAAAAACTACACAAATGTTTAAATTTGATTTTTAATATTTTTCAAAACATAACAGAACACTCCTAAAATTAAATTTAAGTTTCAATATTGTGTTTAAAATATTATTATTATTATTTTTCACATAACTCTTTCCAGCTGAGACTATTCCCGGGTTTCCGTACCCATACGAGAGGCACCCTAGACGATAGTCTCCTAAAACAAGTTTTCACATGTTGTCGCATGTCCAAAATTTACATGTCAACACCTTGTCTAAGAGGTATTCTAAGGATATCTAGCATGGATTTGAACCTATGCATTCTTCTTCTTAGGCCATCATTAGGTATAGTCTCTTGTTCTATTTCTGCCTCATCATTTGAGATTGATTGTTCTTCTTGAATCACTTGTTCATATGCCAAAATGCCATCATCATTTTCTTCTTTATCTACAATCATACCTTTTTGAGCCACATTATTAACATCTTTAGATATTCATCACTCTTAATATGAGATGTTTCAAAAATATTTAATGTTAGTAAATTTAAACAATGATAAGCTTTTGAATGGCTAAAATATCGAATAAATAAACCATCTTCACAATGGCTATCAAGTTTATGAACATTATCTTGATTATTAATATAGCACTTACTACCAAAAATTTTGAAATATTGAACATTAGTCATTTTGTCATACCACATTTGATAAGAAGTCTTACTATTATCAACTCTTATCAAACATTTGTTGATGAGATACACAACTATTCTAGCTACCTCATTCCATGGATACTTTAGTACATTCTTCTCATTCATCATTGATGAAATCATCTCAAGTATAGTTCTATTTTTCTTCTATATGACACCATTTTTCTCAGGTGTTCTTATTGATGAGAACTATCTCTTGATGCTTGAATCTCTACATAGCTCATAAAATTCATTTGAGGTGAACTCACCTCCATTATTAGTCCTAATGGGTTTGATTTTAAGCCTTGTTTCAGTTTCAATCATACTTTTAAATGCCTTAAGAAGTTTAAATACATCATACTTTTTCTCAATACATGTTAGCGATGACATTCTAGTATAATAAACAACAATAAGAAACAAATATTTTTATCATCAAAACCAGTTATATCGAAAGGCCCATAGACATCCACATGTAGTAATTCAAGCTCACCTTTATAATGAAAATTCACTAGCTTGAAGGTAGCTCTAGTTTGCTTACCATGTTGGCATGCAGAACATACCTCTTCTAGATGACTTACTTGAGGAATGCCTTTAATGTTTTGAGCCTTGAAGAGAGCTTGTTTGTTTCTTGAGCTTAAGTGTTCTAGCCTTTTATGCCATAACCTACTACTACTTATCCTAGAAATAAGAGTTAGACATTGAGGATGCTCATTTATAGAATATAAATTATTTCTTTCTCGAGTAACATAAGCTTTAAAATCCTTTTCTTTAATCTCTAATATACATTTCTCATTTATGAAACAAATATTATAACCTTCTCTTTAAAATTGTCCTATGTTTAATAAATTATAATGTAAGATATTAACAAAATAAATATTATGAACTTCAGAAAAATTATTATGAATTTTAACTAAGCCAATACCTCTTACCACGTCTTTACCTTTGTTATTGAAGCTTACTTTTCCTTCATTAAATGTTTTTAGTATGATAAATTTTTCTCTATCATCAATCATATATTGAGAGCATCAAGAAACCATGTCTTTGGGTTGTAAGAGCTCTTTAAGACTAATTGTATGAGGAGAGCTCTTCCATTAAATGGTCTCCAAACTTGTTGTTCTATTCTATTATTTCTTGAAAAGTGCTTAGTAGCATGGGAATAACACATATTTTCATAATGAGAAAAGTTACTAGTTCTACAATTTCTTAATTTATGGCCTAGCATTTCACAATTAAAATAATATCTATAGAAGAAATGAGTCATCATTCTTAGGGCATACCTGATGATTGGAATTCTTGAAGTAGGAAGAATTCCCTTACTTGTTTATGAGCTAACAATTTGTGAGTATGAAGGCCAAGTTTGAACATTTATCTTCTAGGTTGATACTTTTATTAAAGACAATCTTTTTGAGCATCTAGACTCATAGCTAAGACTCCTCATGTCATCGCTTGATCATTTGTTATTGATAATATCCTTGAGCTATTCCAATCTATGAGTATACCTGGTAAATAAATCAGATATGACATGAGTAACCTTATCTCTCATATCCTTCTTTAGCATTAGCACCTTCTCTGTTAGCTTTAAATTTTCTTGTTCAGCTAATTCAAGTTTCATCCTATAACTCTTGATTTCTTGCTTCCTTTCTTTTAAAACATTATTTAATTTTCCATTAACTTTTACCACCATCTCCAATTTCTCCCTTAGCTTTTCTATATCGATGTTCTCAATTTCTTTGTATTTAGTTTTAGCTGTGTTTAATAAGTTTGGTTCATCTTCATCTTCACTTAAACCTACAGTCTTGGTAGTACTAGAAGTTTCTTGGTCATTTGAGTTAGTATACATAAGGCTTTGAAAATCATCATCTACATCACAATTTTCAATCATGGCTAGAAATGAAAATAAATCTTATGTAACAATATCAATATTATTAGTTATTATATTAGCATAAGCAAAATGAGTAAGAATTTTTTTTCAACATCCTCGATTTCTAGACTAATTTCTAAATGCTCTAATTGGTTTTGTATTTTAGCTAATTGAGCTTTTAATTTATCAAACCTATACTGAGTGTTCTTTGGCCTAACCTTGGTCATATGATTTATTTTATTTTCTTCATCTTTCTTCTTTTTTTGGATACTTAGCAATCATATGACTTGTTTCATCACAATAATAACAAGAAAAATATTTTGTTAGCTTCTTATCAACCTTCATATTTTTGAGTCTTTTAAACTTTCTATTAAAATTAGCAATCTCCTTATCAGAATTAGAATCTAATGTTGATGGTTCCTCCTTGTATACATTTTCTTCAACTTTAGCTTAGTAGGCAATTTGCTCCTTTTTTCTAGAAATACTAGCTCTTCCTTTCTTGATTTGAAAGGCTAAAAGAATACTATAGAGCTAAGTGACCATTAATTTAGTGAGATCTTTAGCTACTTTTATGGATGATACCTTTACTTCAAATCTAGTAGGTAAAATAAAAAAAAAATCTAAGAGATTAAATCATCAAACTATGCTTCACGAAGCATAGTTTTCTCACAAACAACATCATCTATTTGGCTAAAGAAATTATTGATATTTTCATTCTCTTCCATCTTCAAAGCATTAAAATGTGTTGTTAAAGTCAATAGTTTAGACTTCTTTACTTTATCATCTCCTTCATAAATAACTTGAAGATGCTTTCACATATCTTTGGTTGATTAAAGATGAATAATCTTCATACACATTACTTTATCCAAGCCACAAACAAAAGTGTTTATAGCTTGGTCAACATGTACAACATTATCGGTACCTTCACCAATTGCCTTCTAGACATCATCACAATGTGCTAGAAGATATGTCTTCATCTTGAATGTCCATAGAGGATAATCCAAGCCATCAAACCATGGAGCTTTATTAGATGAGAAGTCTTGATTCTGCATAATGTCCAGGACAATGAAAAATTATAACAAAAATTATTAAGTGGAGAGATGTTGACTAGGCTCTAATACTAATTGTTATGTCTTAAATGTAAATAAAGGCACTACAAGGGGTGGGGGGTGAATTAGGGCCTTATAAAAATTTTAGTTATACAAAGAGCACTAGAATGACTGGTACGAAAGATCCCAAAGACACTTAATGTAGAAAACAATAAATAGACACCAAGCTTTTAAGGTGGTTTAGCTACTAGATTAGACAACCACCTCCACCATAAAACTCTCCCTAGATCCTAGGAACTAGAATGCTTTATTAATCAAAGAAAATTATAGGGCTTCCTTTACAATCTTGGACTAAGCACAACCAATAGGCTCGAAGTCACAGAAATTCACATTAATAGAATAGAGAAAGGAAAATACTCTATCTTGTTTCAACATAGAGACTCAAGAGTTACAAAGCTTTCTGAGAAAAAGAAAACATAGCTTTTATAGAAAAGAGACAGAGAGATATTGAGAAGAAGAGGAGAAGCATAGAAGAAGAAATTCTAGTTCAAGCACAATGATAAAACAAAAATTATAGAGTTGAGCTAGAAATCTTCGATTTATAATCCATATTCTTTTTAGACATTTTTAGAGTTGTTCCTCAAGACGTTGCTAATATGCTAGAGAATCATGAGAAGTAATAAGCTATAACCATTACCAATCCATTGGGAAGGTTGGCTGAAGAAGAAGAAGAAGATGTATTTGTTACATCCTAGCTCCCATTACTGCATTTGGTATGAGCATTAAAAGCTTAGTAGAGAAAAAAAAACTATCATTTCATTTTTGTCACTAATGATTCCTTTGCTTCTCATGGAAATAACAAGCCCTACTTGTGTTGGAGATGATGGCTTTTTAAGCTTCAACTAACAATTCCCATTTTTTCATTAATGAGATTCAGCTTACTTCAATAATAGTATAGACTCTAGCTTTTTCATATAATAGATTTTTTCAATATACGCTTATAATGCCCCTTTTATTTTTGTTTACATGGCATTGTTCTTTTTTTGGTGTAGCTAATATAAAATTAAAATCTGGTTTTAAATTTGTTCTAGCCTTAAGAAAGCTATTAGAGCCAACTTATATTCTTTAATATATGAGCTTTCCTTCTACTTAGGTTGACATGATAATTAGCTCTTTAATTAAAATATGATTTTTATTTATTTTCTTAGCTTTTCTATTTCTTTTTTTAAAAAATAAGCTTTCTTGTAAGTGCAATAAAAGGAGTTGATGTGGTAGAGTTATTTGGGAAGAGCTTTGTAGAACCAAAAAATGATTCTAAAGATTAGTTCTACAATCTAATGTGGCAAAGCACCCAATAGAACCAAAAATTGGTTTTGAAGCTTTTCTGAAAAGGGATGAGCTTTGTAACCAAGCTTGCTTGTGTGAAAGAAGGAAAACAAAATGTTGTGGTAGAGCTATTCTTTAACAAGCTTTCATAGAATTAGAAATGGTTCTAGAGTTGATTCTACATAAGAGCTTACTTCAAAAGTTGACATGGTAGAGTCAATTATAGGAGCCCTTTGTAGAATCAAAGATGGTTCTACAAGCTAGTTCTATTTTAGCACTTTCTTTTTGGACTAACACGGAAAAGCTATTTCTCATCCCTTTGTAGAACCAAAATATGGTTCTACAAGTTGAGCTTTATTAAAATTCTTTTGTGCACATGCTCTTAAAACTATTTAGATCAACCCTAGTAAATTCCATAAAAACATCCTAACACAATAGAACCAATTCAAGCTATCTTTGTAAAGCTAAAATGAAGAGTTGAGCTACATCAAAGAATTGTTTGAGCACACATGATACTAAGTTGGTCGAGTCATTTTATAGAAGCTAAATGGAACCAAAAATGATTATATAGACCAATTCTACATGCTAATTTGGCAAGAAAACACCTCCCTACAAAAGATAAGATGAATGCTCAAATCTATGCAAAATGAAAACTCCACTGTAAAGCCAGACCTGACACCAAGCTTAAAACATGTAGCAAGGCTCCAAGATTAGGATAATCCATTCCATCCTACCAATTCCCTATCTTCAACAACAAAGAAATATTTGCCTCATTTTACTTCAATGTGGGGCTCTTTTCATTCATAGAAGTAACCAACTCAATTTGCTTTAACCAAAGCCTTAACACAACCAATCTACTTTAACCTTAGCTCCAATAGCAATGATCTTCTTTCTTAAATGAAAGCTTCAATCCCACAACTGGATCTTAAATAATAAGTAGATTGTGCAATAGAGAAAAAGATAACCATACATTGAAAGCCATAACAAAGGAAGAAATAGAAAAAAAGTTCCAAGCTTCTACAAGACTAGGGAAAATGCTCCAATAACTAATTTCATTTCCTTCATCTAGACATGTGGTTTCTTTATGTTACAAGTTGGAAATCACTTGGTATTCTCTATGGCATGGTAGTTGGAAATGGCAGTTGGTAGTGGTAGTTGTTAAGGATGCAAGTGATTGTAATTACATAGGTGTATCATGTTGGCATTGATAATTTCCCAACAATTTTGACGATTATAACTTACAAAAGAACCCTTTTCGAGGAGGGTGAATCTAGCTTTCACTTTCTTTATCTTGAGTCATGCAAACTCAAATGAAGCTCATTATTTAATCTATGAGATCTAATGGAGATTTTGGATGTAAGATAGCATAATTTTGAATCCAATTATTGGCCAAGAGTTAAAGGCTTAAGGCCTATTCTTGATTTTTAAATGAAGTCACCCCCCAAATGAAATGCTAAAATACGTAGTACCCCTTAACTAATGGTTTATGAATAGTTTCTACAACGCCTTAACTATAGCTTTATTTACTTCATTTCTTTGCATTTGGAATTACCTTCGATCACTTGGTTTCTACTCTATTTGGAAGATTTGGTGTGTAGATATTTTCCAACAACAAAAGCGTAACTATGACATCTCTTTAGATATCAAATACGAGATTCTCAAAAATGTCACTTTTTAACTACAACTTCAATCATTATAGCTTCCATTGAAAGCTAAATAATTAATTTGTTTTCTATAGTTAATTTCTTTTTATTTTGGTGGCTCAAGGATGAAAAGCTTTTAAGCTTTTGTTGCTATTTTTTTGTTTATCTCTACTTGATGTATTTTTTTTTAGAGATAGTTTTCTCCTCTTTATAAGAAATCCTTTAATAAGAAGTGAACACCCATGGGAGCACTTCTGAATAAGGACAATGCCTAATCCTTTTCCTATCATAGAACAAATATTGTTCAAGATTAGTTGTAAGGATGAAAATTTAAAAAGGCATTCCAAAAATCATTGGGCTTTTTATTTAGACTCTCTTTTCAATGATATAATGTACTCTAATATTTTTAAATATTAGTATTCATTTTTAAAAAAAAATTTACAACCAACTTTTCCTTGCTTACCCCCATCCCCTCCCCACCACCTTTGCGCACCCACCCTACCCCCACGCCCCNCATATACCCCATTATCTCATTTAAAACTAAACTATACCCCTTCTCATGCAATCTTGAACCTATAATCTTTGAATTATAAAAATGTATTTTTAAAAAAACTCAACCCTAAAAAAGCTATCATTTATACAAACTAACAACCTAACATAACTCCTCCTAGACTACCAATAACAATCTAACATACCAATTAACTTAACCCTCTATGCTACCATTTGACAAATTAAAAATCTAACATTTTCCTTTCTTCAACTAGTTACATTTTAGATTGTGATCTACTCAATTTCATTACATCAAATATTGCAAATCTGGCTATACCATATATCAAAAATTTAGCTAGGATCCCTACAAATTTGTTAATCTATACATTGCATATTCACCTGTGATTTCTCAATTTCTACTATGCTTAAAGATTTCATTTTGCCAAGTATGTTTTATATTTAACTTTGCATTTCTTTTCTTTAGCTATTGTGTCTCTTTGGATTTCTTTTTTATTACTTCCACATCTCTAAATTTTATTTTGGACCTCTAGAATTTTATTTTTTGATTTTTTTCTACTTTTGGATCTACTAATTCTATTTTAGGCTTTTGAAATAATTTTATTTCAATATTTTTTATTTTCGTGTAATCTACATAATTTTATCACATTGCATACCTTGTAATTCTATCAATTTATATACTACTTTATGCCTATGATTTTTATAATTCTATTATGTTCAAATATTTGATTTTTGTTAAGTATGTTTTATGTTTTTATGAAAATCTTTTTTTACTTTCAAACCACATAGGGTGCAATTCTATTAATTTGTATACAACATGTTTGCTAGGATTTATGCAAGTCTATTACACTTGAATTTCTAATTTTCATTAGGTATGTTTGTATTTTTTTTTCAAATTTTTTTAACTTTCAAATTTGCTCGGGAAGTGTATTTCATGTATAAGGCTATGATATATCACTTGCCAAAAAAGAGGCATTTTCTTTCTTTTTGATATTTAAATTACATAATTGCAAATATTAATAATATATCATTTGCTAAAAAAGAGGCATTTTCTTTTTTATTTTTCATTTGATATTTAAATTACATAATTGCAAATACTAATAATATATCACTTGCTTAAAAAGAGGCATTTTCTTTTTCATTTTTCATTTGATATTTAAATTACATAACTTTCTTAATATTAATTTTTTGTAGTGCAAAAAAAAAAAAAAAAACATGGGTAAGAAATAGGAAAAGTAGATGTCGACTTAGTTAGCTACACAAAATAGTAGCCCATCTAAAAATAGTAATTTAGCTACAACTAATTTAAATAACTCTGATAATCAAAAGTAATCTAATGAAATAGAAGACAAAAATATTGTTAATGATAATGATCAAGCTGAATATTCATGCTAACTATTATGAAATAGAAAATAATCAATAGGAAGTAACTTCAAAATATTTACATTATAATAAAAAATATATATAATTTATTTCAAATTATTAAAAATACTATTTTTATTCATAGCACTCAATTTTCTTTCTATTTCCAATTTCTTTAACCAATACATCAACGAACGCTAATTCAAACAAGAACAGTAACAAACTTTATCATTTAAAAAAACATTTAAATTATTTTTCATATTTAACTTTAAAAATGTCATATTGATTAAAATAATTTATGTCAAAAAAATTTTGAACATTATACTTTAAAATAACTTATAGATATTTGGATAAATACAAAACTTCTAAATATTATAGAATTTTAATTTAAACAACGAAGTTTGAAAACTATTAAAGATACCAAAAGACAATTATAAAAACTTAAGAAAAAAATCATTTTGATAATAGGCCATGATCTCCTATATTAAATGCTTCTCATGAATTTATCATCTACTATAGTAGTTAAAGATTTGTCAACATTTCAATATGTCAACATTTCAATAAAAATAACTTATAGGCAATGAGGCTATAACAATTTATTCCAAAAAGATTGTTCATAAGAAACAAACAAAATGTGTTGCAAATTATGATGATACTTTTCCATTCTTCAATGAACAAGACTTGCATAGATTTTTTGAATTAACCCCTAAACTTAACATTTTCAGCTACAAAATTTATTTTCATTTTATTGATAGATGACAAAGCAAATCATTGGACTTTAGTTCTAGCCTAGGGTCGCAAGGCCGTACAAGGGCTTGCACAGCACTGCAAGGGGTGTGAGACCCTAAAGAGGCTTACCTAGCCTTGCAAAGGACCACACTTGACTTTAGTTCCAGCCTACTTTGTCTAAAAACTCAATGTATTTAGATAGCCTTCATTTACACAATGAGTATTCTAGTGCTGCAACAGACACAATATTATGATTAAATCATAATCATGAGCTAATATATTGCAAATAATTCAATGTCAATAAGTGGACAATAACAAAAGGTAAAAAATATACCAACACAAAAGAACAACTATGACTATGGAATATTTATTATAGGATATACAAACTACATGGCAAAAGTAGTACCTTTGCACAATTTAGAGTTCACTAAAGGTGACATTTACAATATAAAAGGTGACATTTACAATATAAAAGAAAACATAGTTTTGGATCTACGTAGTTGTAAACATGAGTTTTGTTCAAAATTATCAAGGATTGATAGCTCAACAATAGTAACTACAAACACTTACATCAAACTTTCCTCAATGTGCAAAACAAAGTGAAAAATAAAAACATATTTCAAAATCATATTCAACTTAAATATTATCAAATTCTTTAAAACTTACGTTACCCTCCAATTGCAACAACCAATTTTGTATAATCTCAACAATAAGAACGCACACCTACATTGACCTATTCTTAGGTACAAATCAAGTTATACTACATACTTTTAATAACTATTTTCAACATACATATTACTTTGTGTGTAACTTAAATATTTTACTTCCTTTCTAGTTTATAATTTTTGAAATATAATAATGAAATTTCATCTATATTTAAGAATCAAAACAATAACAATGCTTCATGGATGGCTTCTTTATATTTGGGTAAGTGCAATATCTATGGCAAAGATATTTGTAAAATTTCATTTTAAACAGTGTAGCGCAGAAACTATAAAGTATATAAAAAGGCAATTATCAAGCCTTGAAAGAAAAATCATTTCAATAATGCTTCATAATCTATTTGGTGAAATGCTTTTAATGAATTCACTATTTACTATAGTAGTTAACAATTTGTCCACATTTCAACAACTACAAATTATAGGCGATGGGAACTATAACAATTTATGACAAAAAGATGGTTCATAATGAGCAAACAAATCCATTGCACATTATGGTTACTGCTTTTTCTTACCACCATGCATTTTTCAAATAATTCACAATCAAATAATGAACAACTATCCATTCTTCACTAATAAGACCTACATAGATTTTTTAATTTAACCTTGAACTTAACATTCTCTGCTATAGAATTCATTTTCATTCCATTGCTTATTTACAACTATTATACCTCTTCCCACTAGCTTAAGCAATTGTGGCACTTTGAGTTTTATGTTGAAGGCATTAAACTATGAGTTTTGTGCATAGATTGAAAAATCAGATAGGATCGGGCAAATCCATAGCCTTTCTTATACATCATATCAAAAACTCGAAAAAAATCAATGTAAGAATTGCATTAAAATTTTCAATATTAGCAAAATATAGCAGTTATATCCACTCATGTTGGTAGTAGCATTTTCCAATTTTTTTCATCTAAGAGCTCAGTTAGAGTGGAAAATCAAATATAGAAATTTTAGTTTTTGGTTGGAATCAAAATTAGTCATAACCATATATTAAACTTAAAAAATCAATAAAAATATCACACTATTTGTTAAATTAAATCTCGAGTCCAATTTTGAATTGACTTCAATGTTGTTTTGCGATTTTCATAGATTTTGTGATGAATTAAGGATTTCACAAACTATGGTTTTGTGCTCTATCCATTGGCTTAAGTTGTTGTGGCACTTTTAACATTTGTGCCTAGAGGGATTCACTAAACTACCATTTTTTGTAAGATATTGTACGATGATTTTTGAAGAGAAATCCAACCCTCATCCTTAACTCTTGCAAAAAAGCAATCCTATCATAGCTAGAGTCAATACTTTAGCTCGTGTATGATTTAGAACTTGTTAGTTTATTTCTTGGTTCACTTTCATATGTGACACATTAGGATTTGAATTGAGATTGTACCTGAAATTCAAACCAAAAGTAACATCTATAGTTCACGGGGATGATTATCTTCATAAGAAGCACTTAGAAAGGAACCACATCCTATCCTAAAAATGTCTACTTCCTATCACTACATCAAGCCTTGTGCCATTCCTACTATAGTTTATAAATGATCAGTCTAGTGAAGAAGCATTCACCCACATGGATCATCTAATCTAGCATAAGAAAGAGATGCCCAACACTACAACTAGGAACCAAGCAACATGACATGGGCATTGAAAAGTTATTGATTTGTTATATCCCATCCAAAAACATTAGGTATGGTCATGCACTTACGATTTATACATTACGTGTGGAGTCTTACTGGATTGTCAGAGACAAGTTAATGTAATATATAAGTATTTTATATGTTATGAGGCTTCATCTTTATATTACAATTATGATATCTTAACATGCTTAACTAACGTGGTTATGTACACTAGCCTTGTGTGATGTGCTAGATAGGTGAGGTTGTTGGTAAGGGTGTTGGAGTGGGGTACAAGAGCACCTATTCAGTATGTCTTTATGCTTTATGTGTGATTTTGGTATTTATGCATTTGCACTAGCTATGTTGTATGATGTTCGGGTGTGATTTTGGCATGTGAATGTGTAGAGCATTTGATAAGGATTTCGTAGGTTTAAATGGACTTTAATTTGGAGTCACGGTGTGATTGTTATGCATGTTTGAAATGCAGGGTATTAGTTGGGAAGGGAATAATTGAGATAAACTTATGAAAAATAAATAAAAGTAAAAAGCAAAATAAAAATTGGATGTTGTACATGATGTGCAAAAAGGAAGTGACATGTGTATTTTTTCTATAACAACAAAAAACATAGTTTATAATGTTGTCTTTTTTACCACCACCCTTTTTCTACCACCACTCATAAAAATTGGGTTTGTTTCATTCCTTTTTGTTTGTTCAAAAAAAAAAAATAGGGGGCTACATTTATTTTCTTCTCTTTTTCTCAGTTTTCTTCTTTTTTCCTCTTTTATCTAGAATTTTAAGCTTTGTGGATGGTTTTTTCTTGCTTTGAACCTAGATTTGGGATTTTTGTGGTCACATCTACATAGGTGAAAAACATGTTTAGAGCGAAATGGAGTCCTGCTAGATTTTTGAGGGTTTTCTACTTGTTTTGGGCTTTCTACCTCAATAATTTTAACTAGTGGGTTATCTTTACCTTTTTCCTATATTTTTGTATTGGATTAGTATATATGATTATGTGATGTGGGCATGTGGGATGGATAGCTCAAATATTGAGCTTGAACATGCTATTTAACCTATTTCCCAAAATTATTCGATTTTGGTTACGAATTATATAGTAATAAATATGTGATGTATGGTATGATGTGGACTTGTAGAATATGATATGTGATGTTGATGAGACTGGTATGATTAGAATAAAATATTTTTGGGGCCTATTTAGGTGTGTGTTTTTTGGGAGTTCCAATCCTTCTTGGCAATAATTAAATATTATTTTATTAATCAAAATTTGAACATACATAACTTTGCTTCTAGGATTCTGATTTAGGTAAAACTAGTGTTGTTGGGATCATTTTGAGAAGTATTTTCTAATTATGGAATTGGTTTTCTCTTTGCCCATATATCATTTTGAAGGTTATTATAGTAGTCATTTATGCGGAAGTACATGTAGTGCAAGAAATATGGTATGGTTTTTTCATATCATGATATTAATGTTGTTTTGTCAAATTGGGGTATTATTTCCATGGAATGACTATAATTGTTAGGTGTTTTTATATGTGGTTATACTATGTTTGTTTGGATGTGTGGTGCCTATGACATGTGTTGGCTTAAGTTAGCTAAAATGTGTACATTTCTTCGCAACGATGCTTGTGACAATCATTGGCAAGTGGTGCTACCATGAGGATGTGGATTGGCACCCTAGAGATAGTATGAATTGACCTCCACTATGATGCATTAGTGAGGCTTCTATCTTAGGCCTCATCCTGAGAGTGGAAGAGTGTAGATGTGTTCATCCCTATGATTGGTATGTGGCATAGGTGTGCTTGTTCCCATCGCCAATCCTCCAAAAGGCTAGTGGTTGCGGGTGATAGGTTGACAAACCCTAACACTAGTTGAATAAATAAAAGACTAAAAAAATACCTACAGGAAATGGCTGTTATGAGTACTCATGGAAACATTTCACAAAAGAGACCACAAAAGAGAAGGTAGCAGACACTGTCATGGTAACGGTTCTCCTTCTTCTTCACCTTCATGATCTCCTTCAACCTCTCCTTCAATATTCGAATGTGGTCATAAAGAAAAAGACCATGGGAATAAAGGTAGGCAAAGTGGAAGTCATAGACGAAACAACCAAGAAAGGAGACGAGGGCACTCTAGAAAGTTACAACATAGAAGAAGGAAGAGTAGTGATAACGTAGGCATCCTAGACGCCATGGACAAGATGATCATGATGAACCCCTACTCACTACTTAAAGTATGTTAGACATAACTAAGGCTGTTAGAATTCCAACAAGGCACCAGAAAGATAGTAGGATCAAGAGATTAAATATGAACAACATCCCATGATTTGAAGGGGGATACAACACTAATCCTCAAAATCACTTAGAAGCATTCCATGATGTGTGTGCCTTAAAAAATATAGAGAACGAATGGAAAAAACTTAAGTTGTGTCCATGGATACTATTTAAAGAAGTAGAAATCTGGCATCAGTCTTCAGAACTAGAATCCATTTGTACATGGAGCACTATGTTAGAACTATATAATGACAAGTACCAAATGTACTCTCGAGTGTCTAATTTGCGAAGGCAAATCCAAGGCTAGAAACAAAGACATGAACCCTTGGATGCTTCCATGGGCTAATATTATGCACTGTTACATCATTGTCCTTGCCATGGTTATTCTCAAAGGGATCAACTACACCATCTCGTGGATGGGCTTAGGCATGAAACGAGAAGAACCCTTGGGAGTTATGCCCAAGGGAGACTATCCAAGCTTAGGTCCCATCAAATTCAAAGACTATTGGAGCAAGTTGCTAAGGAAGAAGGTGAGCTATGGAAGAGAGAAAGTGCAGAAGAGTATAACCGAGATCCATTCCTTCCGAAGAGGGGAGTAAGATTTTATGAGGATGAAGAAGAGTCACAACTTGAAGAGATGGTGAATAATAAAACTTTGCCTATCCAAAAGATGACATCAAAAGTTTTGGCAAAGGTAGACCAAATGTGGGATTCCCTAGATAACAGATTTCAAACTATTCTTAAAATAGTAGAGGAGTCTAGAGTGCAAGGTAGTGAGAAAAGAAAAAAAAAGAGGCTAAACATGCACGTAGCAAGGATAAGGGAAAATTTTCCATCATTGAAGAGGTTGTGGATTTGGAAATAGATAATGATAGTGGATGCGAGATATGTCAATATGACCATCCTAAGGGATGTTGCCCTATAATCTCACATCTGCAGGAGTCTGGGGTGTATGCAATCAACCCACGATTAAACAAAAGTCAAACACACCAAAGGTTACCTTATCCTCAAGGTAACCCAAGGCAGTTCCACCAACCCTTAACATATTATCCCAATGGATCTCCACCACAATCGATTGAGCAATATCAACAATGGAAACACCCACAATCATGGGAAATGCCACCACCAAGGTAACAGTATCCTTACCAGCAACCTAACCCATATGGATATTACATGTAGCAGCCAATCTCTCCATGTGACTCTACTGGTCACATCACTCCTCAACCTCACTACCAAGCCCATGAGTATTATGGGACTCCCTCTTCTAGGGGCAATATTCTACAAGAATATCATCCTTCTCATCTAGCTACATCTCTTCCACCAATAGCTCCACTACCACCTACTCTAGCTATCCAGGGTGAAATCCCTACCCAGCCGCAGCAACATAATGCCACAAGGGTTGTTAGCTCTCAACCTACTGTTGGTTCCAACAACCACATGAAGAAAATACCTTTCTTTATAACCAACAGACAAACTAAGCCCTTGTAATCACAAGAGGATGATTCCTTAGATGCCTCAGTATCAATCAAAACTTTGGAGCCTCCTTCAACTCAATCACCGCACTCAACACATATGGTTATGCTAACACATGCCATCACTGATTAGATCAAAGCTAGCCACCTTCCCAGGAAATTTTCTGATCTTGGGAGTCCTTTGATATACTTACAAATTGTTGTAAATGCACTGTGCAAGGCTCTTTTGGATTCAAGTTCCAGTGTTAACTTGATTTCTCAAGAAATGTACAAGGCCTGGAACCTGCCTACATTTAAAAAGAGCAACATTCATCTAGATTTGGCTGACCAATACATCACTGTCCCATTGAGACTGGTGGAAGACATTGTTACCATTATTTGTGGGTGGTCATACCCAGCTGACTTCCTAGTGATTTAGGTAAACAATGGTAGGGGGACTTCCCAATCATAATGAGAAGAGCATGGCTAAGCACCATCGATGCATACCTAGAAATACATGATCTTTCCCTAGAAATATCAAAGAAAAATACATTTAGAAAGATTGAGAAGAAGAAAGTTCTATGCATCGCATACAGTGACATAGGGTGTAATTGCATGCAGAGGTCATGGTTCGTGCAAAGTTTAACATTTCCTGCATGCAATCAGTGTGCACAAGTGATCAACATACAAAGATGCCTATATGTAGCAACCACACAACAAGAAGGTACCCAGTGGCTGATAGCCAATCAAGAAAGTAGTTCACTCATATGCATGGAACCAACTGAGGGTTTGACTTGTGCTTACATCAATAGCATAGGCACATTAGAGCAAGTCCACCGCAAACTTTCAAGTATTAACCTTGAAAATATCAACTGGGGGAAGTTGGAAATCCCTGAGAAATTTAAGTAAGAGCCCCTTGAGCTAAAACCATTGCCCACTAGAATGGAATAGACATTCCTTAAAAATGGAAAACCAATAATTATCAACGCTAAACTTACTCCTTAACAGAAAGAAGAACTGCTAAAGGTAACTAATAAATGGTCGAAAGCCTTTGCTTGGTCATATCCTAAATTAATTGGAATAGATCCTAGGATATTCCAACATAGAATCTACACTAACCCCTCCATGAAGCCTCAAAGACAACTACAGAGGCAATTGAATCCTAAGTTGAAGTAAGTAATTAAGGAAGAAATCATTTGGCTTGTGGAACATTTGCATATAAATAGATGTCATTTGGCTTGTGCAATGCCCCTGCAACACTTCAACGACTAGGTCTAAACATCTTCCAATAGCAGATAGGAAATGGTTTGGAGGTCTTTATGGACAACTTCTCCACTTATGGAGCAAACTTTGATCAAACCTCTCTTGGTGGACAACCTTGCTCACTATTTTGGATCTCATCCTTCCAACTTAGTTGTGGGGGAGATGGCCACCTATGCTAACCATTTTAGGCCCTCAATTCTTTTTGAATTTTTTTTTACACATTTTCCAACTTTTTCTTATTTTTGTTTTACACCATCATTCATATTTTTACTATTTTTTTGATTGCTTGATTTACTTTTATTCATCATCCAATAAGTGCTCATGATGGTGGATTGAATTATATTATATTGATTGCTAATTTTTGGTTTTTACCTTTGAATTATGATGCTGACATTAAGGTATGGTTTTTTTGATAAAATAGGCAATGAGTCCATGTCATCCACTCATCTATATAACTCTATGGTCTCCTTTGGATTGGAATAGTATAGTTCCCTTTTTCTTAGTAAACTTTTAATGAATTGGTGGTTGGGTATTTTTCAAACCAAGGAAAGACTCAAAGGATGAAAAGGGTGTGACTTCAAGGGGATTCAATGCATTTGTGCTAGCCATTCTCTTGGGTTCTTGGATGCTTTTTCTTAGGTTTTTCACCATTCTAACATTTTTCAAAAATCAGGAAGCCAAGTAAATAAAAAAAGGTATTTGCATGGTGTGGTTCTCATGCAAAATAAAAAAGAGAAAAGTGAGAATTCAAAGCACATCCCTTAGACATAATAAAGCAATATGGCTACAAAGTCTTTGCATGGTGTGGTTATCATGCAAAAAAAAAGGGAGAAAATTGAGAATTCAAAGCACACCCCTTAGACATAATAAAGTAATATGGGCTACAAGCACTCGTTATGAAACTAGAAAGACATGTTACCCATGCTTGAAGTTTCTCTCTAACTAAGGCCCTTTCTTGCTTCCTGCTTCTCTATCTCACTCTCCTCAGAATGGTGGTGACTCTTTGTGAAAGAATTCTTGTTACTTCAAGTGGATGGACTGGTTAAGTGTGTTGATGCGAGGTCACTAGATGTGGTTTGTTTGAGTCTGGATTTGGGATGAGTTCTACTCAGTCACATTAACCATAAAATACACAAGGGGCTTTATGCAACCTTGTTCTTGGGATTCCATTTCATTCTCTTCTCTTCATCTTTCTTCCCATTTTCCACCTCATTATCAGTTTTATCATTAGTCCATTCTAGGTTGATGCATTATTTTTCTTTGGTAAATTCTTGTGGATAACCTTTGAACTGTTGCTTCCAAATGACATTCCTAGAGCCTATGGACTCTTTGGTTTGTGGGTTTGTCAGGGCATAAAAGGAATGAGCCTACTTTGGGGAGGACCCACTGGCATTTCTTTTTGGTGCAATTGTTAAGTTCTTTTCCTTAAAAATTTCTCGCAATAAATCATCTTTTGTTTCATCCCCATCCATGACATCCATTTTATTGGCATTTCCATTGTTATTTTTCTTTTCCATCTTTCTTGTTCCTCATATTTTTCTATCTTATAGCTACTGGAGGTTTTCTCTTAGTCATGGGGGCCCTAGCATAAATTTTTGAATTTTTTCCATTTTACTAATTTCCTAACCCCTACACCTTGGGTAGTTTCTAGTGATAAATCTCTAAACCATTTTCTGCCATAACAACAACTCAGCCAATGCACTTTATATCGAGGCAAGGTATCAACTGCATTGTGGTTTATCTATCCTTGCTCATTTCTAACTATGTTGTGTGTCAGATGGAAATCATACAAACAATGGATTGGGCTTGGAGGAAGCACTCAGGATGGACCAAAATTGGAGCATTTACAAAAGGAGCAAGTCTGGTGGCATGGCTATGGATAAACAATGGAAGGTGCAATCTTAGCATTGGTAGCAACATGCTTCATTTTCTTTCTCTCTCTTTCTCTATAAGCTGCCAAATAAAGACCTAGATGTCATTTATGTATGAGTGTTCACCACAATGGTCATGAAAAATAATGTTGTAATATGCTTATTGATCCATTCATTGGGCACGTTGAATTTGTCATCCCATTCCACCATCAGTTTTCAATTAGTTAATAATCCCATACCTTCCTAATATTTTGTAAGGAACTCGAGGATGAGTTTTCATACAATCATGGGGGTATGATGAGAGTGGTTACTCTAATTATTAGAGTGGTTATTATTAAAGTAGTTACTCTAATTATTAGAATGGTTATTATTAGAGTGGAAGTTTCTCTAAAATTAGAGGAGCATTTTCTCTAAAATATGAGGGGTAGTTTCTCTAAAATTAGAGTGATAGTTTTTGTAAGTATTAGAGCAATTGCTCCCAAGCCTATAAATACAGTGCCTAGGCACACAATTTAGGAAGGCAAGTAGGGAGGAAGTCTTGGAAGGAAGTCTTTCAAGGAAAGTCTTTTAGAAGTCTTTTAGGAGTCAAGCTAGAGTATTTTCCAAGTGCCCACAGTAAGAGGTCTAAGTGTGGATGGATCTTTATTCGAGCATTGTGTACCTGAGCACACCTTGTGTACGGCAATAAAGACGAGCTCTTGGATTCATCTTTGCAGCACTTGAGATTTTTTTTCTTACTCATTTCATTTATTTTATTTTCTTTTGCATTTATTTTATTTTATTATTTTATTTGATTTTATTTTACATTTCTTTTATTAGCACACATAGTACGATCACTTTGAGCATACGTGTAACACTTGGTAACCTAGTAACGATTAGCATTTGGTAATCCCAGTAGTGTTGTGTTGGTTTAAGATGTGTACGACAAGTGAGAATAGATACTAGTGTTAGGATTAGTTTAAAGCCTAGTTAATCAGTAGTTAAGTTAAATTAGTCACTTAGTTATCTCTCTCTCTCCTCCTTTATTAGCAGCAGAACATAAAAACATAAAAGCTATAAAAGTCATATGCCTCAAACTTAATCATACAATTGTGACATAAAAGTAAGTCTAGAAAGACAATGATCAACTAACCGTCCTTGTTCCACAAGGGTGCATAAGCACTTAGTCCTTGAGATTTGATCGAATCGTGCGTGAAACACTTGTATTCATATGGTTGAGCATAGGGGTACCTCGCTGCTCATAAATAGGTATGATGACATGGGCATGATAGTGGACATGCATGTGATGTGGTGTAATAAATATCTAATAGATGATGTTAGATCATGGATTTATCTATGATTGTATGATAACCATGTATCCTCTTCAATAATGATTATGTTAGCATTATGGGCGATATGGTGGGTGTGTTGTTTTGAGCATCCATAAGACTAATAGTTGTTGTAGGTTGTCTTGTACCCCACTCCTCTCCTATAGTGTAGCTCTTTTCAACCATCTACCAAGGGAAGTGTAAAGGATTCCCACTCAGTTATGTACTGACTTTATTTAATTATAGGTGAAAGGCTTAGGATCCTAGACAAGCATGGAGAGGGAGAGTAGAGGAGGAAAAAATCTTCAATGTATATTTTCATGTACAATAGTATGGACTATATATGGTTGTATGAAACTCTTTGTACTCTTATATATACGATGATGATGTTCATGTGTTTTTGTATTTTAGTAGAGAAGTGCATATTTTGATTTATGTAGAGACATGCATTTTTATAAATTGAAATGTATGTTTAGTTTTGGTTTGGTATGAAATTTCTGTGTAGTTTGACCTTCCATAGTATCATGTCTTCTACATATTATTGGTTTTTAGTTATCATGCTTTCGTTGTAAGATTACTAGTGATCCTAGGCATCACGTTGCCCTAGCTAGGGTGTGATATTACATTGTGGTATCAAAGCTAGTTTACTTCAATGTTGTATGATGGTTGGGGTACTCATCCATTTTTGATTTTAGGTTATAGATATGTATAGTAGACGTGGTCATGATGCTAGTGGGGCCCACAAACTAGAAGGGCCTAATGATGGATAGAAGTAGCCTCCTCAAACATCTAGCAATGGTCCTACAAATAGGCAACTAGATGTTATACAACAATTGTTATAGATCCTACAATAGCATGTTATAGCTAGTGATGCTCCCACTCCCATAGTTAGGGAAGTGGAAAGTGGTAGTGGTAGTGGAGGCTCAGGAGAATCAAACAAGAAACCTATCAATAGGGCACAAGTAAAGTAGTTTTGGAAGTTGAGACCTCCTAAACTTGATGGCAATGAGGATTCCACTATAGCTATAGAATGGTTGGAGGAATTAGAAAAGGCTTTTGATTTGATGGACTATTCATCGGTTCAATAGACTTGCTTGGAAATTTATCAATTGGTTGGTATTGCCTAGCATTGGTGGACAACTAAAGAGTAGGCCAAGGGATGGAGTAGTCAAGATGTGGCATGGAATGATTTTCTAACATCTTTCAGAGCCTCTTATGTGTCTACCCAATATGCTTAGGCCAAGGAGGATGAGTTCTATCATTTTTATTAGGGTAGTTGGTCAAAGGTAGAGTATGATGCTCATTTCTCTAAGCTAAGTAGTTATGTATCATAGAAGCAGACATATCCTAAGGCAAGGGCAAATAGTTTTGTTCAAGGTTTGAGGCCATCTTTGAAGGATCACCTATTACCCCTCATATTGACATTCTATGATGAAGCTAGAGCAATAGCCATGGATTTAGAGAGGAGTGAAGATACAATGTGTAGAGAGAGGTGACAGGGGTAGAAGAGAGGACCAACATTTGGAGAGAGGCTTGGCCCCTCTAAGAAAGCTAGTGGCCATGAAGGAGAGCATCCAACACTTGCTTGTGATCCTACTATTGGAGCTAGTCATGGAGCTATTGTTTGTTATAGATATAGGTAGTCTAATCATATGCCAAGATATTTTTAGAATTTTTTTGCATATGGGTAGCTAGGGCATTAGGCTCAAGAGTATCCAAAATAGGTAGGTAGTAGTGGAGGAGGTAGAGGTTGAGAACAACAACCTCCAATTTAGGATGGACATGGATCACCAATCACTTGGCCCGAAGGAGGGGACTAGAGGACTCAAGGATGAGTGTATGTCTTAATAGATCAACCTTTGGATGTGCAACCAAACATAATGATGGAGATGAAAGGTACAATTTTTGGTTTTGTTGTCTTGATTTTATTTGATCCAGGTGCTAGCAATTCTTTCGTAGATCCTACGATTGCACATCATGTGGCTCTTGTATGTCATTCTCTTTCTCCTAGGTTAATAGTATTTTCTACTAGGGATCATGAAAATCAAGTTGATTAGGTGTGTATAGATGTGCTAGTAGAATTAGAAGGTGTGTAGTAAGTTAGAGATTTACATGTTATGGATCTTGGGGTCTATGATGTAATTCTAGGGATGAATTAATTATTGTAGTTCAATGCTAGTTTGGACTATTGGAAAATGCTCCTACAACTATAATTAGTTGTTGGTGCTTTGATTGAGATACAAACTCATCTGAAGACTATGCACTTGGATTTGGTGTCCTCTTGGATGTACCGTAGGATGTTTCAAAAAGGGCAAGAATTATTTGTGACTATAATATATAAAACAAATATGGTGGAGATAGATCAAATTCCTATGGTTCACAAATTCTCTAATGTATTCTAGTTAGAATTATTGGGTTTTCCATCAAGGCAAGATATTGAGTTTGATATTGAAAAAGCCTAGTGCAGAGCCTATTTCAAAGGCTCCACACAGGATGTCTCTTGTAGAGCTGGCAGAGCTAAAGATTCAACTATAGGAATTGCTAGACAAAGGCCTTATTTGATCCAGTGTATCACCATGGGATGCACTAGTGCTATTTTTGAAAAATAAGGAAGGGGATTTGTGGCTATGCATAGATTATAGGAAACTAAACTAGGTGATTATAAAAAATAAATATCCTATGCTATGCATTGATGACTTGTCTAAACAACTTCAAAGAGCTCATGTATTCTAATAGATTGATCTCAAGTCTAGGTATTATCAAGTGTGAGTTCATGAATAGGATGTGTCAAAGATAGCAATTAGAACATGGCATGACCATTATGAGTTTTTGGTGCTTCTCTTTGGGCTGAAAAATGCACTAGTAGTTTTCATGCACCTCATGAACAATGTGATGCAACCATTCCTAGATCAGTTTGTGATTATTTTTATAGATGATTTCTTAGTATATTCTCCTGAAGAGTAATTGCATGCAGAGCACTTGCAAAAAATCTTACATACTTTGAGGGGGTACCAACTATATGCTTAGTCATCCAGGTATTCATTTTGACAATCAGAGATTTAGTTCTTGGGACATGTGGTGTTAGGAGCTGGTATCTCTATGGATCCAGCAAAGATTGTAGTCATTCGTGATTGGCTTGTATCATAATCAGTAGTGGAGGTACAAAGCTTCTTGGGATTAGTAGGATATTATCAGAGGTTTTTGGAGCATTTTTCTCACATCTCTTTTGACTCAATTGTTTATGAAGGAGGCTAACTTTACTTGGGGTCCAACTTGTCAAGTTGCATTTGAAGAGTTGAAGCATAGATTAGTTACTTCTCCAGTGCTAATATCTCTTACACTAGGACATCTATATGATGTTAGACCTAATGCTTGGAGGGATGGATTTGGTTGTGTGTTAATGCAAGATGAATAGGTTGTGGATTATGCATCTTGTCAATTGAGGCCATATGAAACTAGATATTTCATGCATGATCTAGAGTTAGGTGCTATGATATTCACATTAAAGATGTGGTGGCATTATCTATATGGGAAGTAAGTTACTATTTGGATTAACCATAAGAGCCTCCAATATCTTATGAGTTAGCCATAGTTAAACTTGCAACAACGTAGATGGGTGGAGATACTTTTTTATTTTGATTTCACTATTAAATATAGGCATGGAAAGACTAATAAAGTAGTGGATGCATTGAGTATGGTGGCAAGTAACCTTAATAACTTGACAATCCAATTAGATTTGAAAGAGCAGATATAAGAGAAACAACAACATGATCCATGGTGCTAAGAATTGAGGCAACAGATCACCTCTAATGGACCGCTCTATATGGATAGTCATGCAATGCTATGGAGGGATGGTCAAGTATGTGTTCTAGAAGCTCTCTGAATTTAATTGATGGATGAGGCCCACATGAGTAGACACAAAATGGATCCAAGTAGTTAGAAAATGTACCAAAGTCTACAACAAATGTATTGGTGGCCTATTATGAAGAGGAATGTAGGAGTATGTATCTCAATGTTTAATTTACCAACAAGTGAAGATAGAGCATTAGAGACCTTGGGGAAGTTTGCATTTCCATGACATTCCTCAGTGTAAATGGAATGCCATTGGTATGGATTTCATTGTTGGGATTCCATGAGCTTGCAGTGGCTATGATGCTATATTAGTAGTTGTTGATTCATTGACAAAGTTTTCCCATTTCCTTACCACATGATCGTCAGTAAGTGTAATAGAAACTACATATCTCTTTTTTGTAGAGATAGTGTAGTTGCATGATGTGCCATGATGGATTATTAGTGATAGAGACACTTGATTCATTTTAAATTTTTAGTAAGAATTTTAGAAGGATATGGGTACAAAGCTGAATATGAGTTCGGCATATCATTGATAAACTGATGGTTAAACTAAGTAGGTGAATCACATTCTAGAAGACATGTTGAGAGCCTGTACTTTGTAGTATAGAGAAGGTTGGGATTAGATGCTATCATTAACTAAATTTGCATATAATAATAGTTATCAGGAGAATTTTTAGGTAGCATCATATGATATTTTATATGGTAGGCCATGCAGAACACCTTTATGTTAGGATATCATAGAATATCATCAGCGGGTGAGCAATTCGTAAGGCAAACTATAGAGTAGATTTGGGAGATTCGAGATAGATTGAGAGTTGCATAGGAAGGTAGGAAACATATGCTAATTAGTGTTAGACGCCACTAGATTTTGTAGTTGGAGATAATGTATTTCTTCTTGTTTCTCCCTTGAAAGGCCTTGATTTGGCTGAAAAGGAAAATTGACTCTTGGATACATTGGTTCCTTTTAGGTGTTATAGCAGATTGGGAGAGTGGCCTATCAGATAGCATTACCTCCTCATTTGACACATGTCCATGATGTATTTCATATATCTATGCTACAAGGTTATGTGCCTAATGAACATCATGTGATTGATCATTCAGGAATACAACTATAGTATGATGTTAGTTATGTTGAGCAACCAATAGAGATTGTTGATCATATGTTATGAAAACTATGTAGTAAAGTTGTACCTATGGTCAAGATTTTATGGAGTAGACATGGAGCTTCAAAGGCAACATGGTAGGTGCAGACTAAGATACATGTAGCTCATCCTAAGATCTTTTGGGAGGAAGATTTTCAAGGAGGAAGGAGCGTTACATCCCATCTAAAGACATTAGATATGATTTGTACATTACATGTGGAGCCCCAATGGGTTGTTAAGGACGAGTTAACCTAATATAAATATATTTTATATGTTATGAGACTTCATATTTATGTTATGATTATGATGTATTAACATGCTTAACTAACATGATTATGTACACTAGCCCTATGTGATGTGTTAAACAAGTGAGGTTGTTGGTAGGGGTATTGGATTGGGGTACAAGAGCATCTATCTGGTATGTATTTATGCTTTATGTATGATTTTGGTATTTATGCATTTGCATTATAGTGCTATGATGTATGATTTTTGAGTGTGATTTTTTCATGTGAATGTGTAGTGTGTTTGATAAGGATTTCGTAGGTTCAAGCATATTTTAATTTGGAGTTCTAGTGTGACTATTATGCACGTTTGAAATGCAAGGTATTAGTTGGGAAGGAAATAAAAGAAATAAACTTATGAAAAATAAATAAAAGTAAAAAATTAAAATAAAAATTAGATGTTTCACATGATATGAAAAAATGAAGTGGCTTGTGTATATTTTTTTTGTAACAAAAAAAAACACATGCTAAAAGCATATTATGAAAAAAAAACATAATTTATAATGTTGTTTTTTTTACCACCATCCTTTTCCTACTGCCACCTATAAAAATTTGGTTTGTTTCATTATTTTTTATGTATTCAGAAATAGAAATGAGGATTATGTTTATTCTCTTCTCTTTTCCTCAGTTTTCTTCTATTTTCCTTCTTTTTCTAGAAGTTTAAGCTTTGTGGATGATTTTTGCTTACTTTGAACTTGGATTTGGAATTGTTGCACTTACATCTATGTGGGTGTAGAACTTGTTTAGAGTGAAATGGAGTTTTGCTATATTTTTGAAGGGTTTTTGCTTATTTCAACCTTTTTGCCCCAACAATTTTAATTGGTGGATTATCTTTACCTTTTCCTTGTATTTTTGTGTTATATTAGTGTATATGATTATGCGATGTGGGCATGTGAGGAAGATAGCTCAAAGACTGAGTTTGGACATGTTATTTTACCTATTTCCCAAAATTGTCCAATTTTGGTTGTGAATTGTGTAGTAATATATATAAGATGTATGGTATGTTGTGGACTTATAGAATATGATATGTGTTGATAAGACTAGTATGATTGGAATCTGATATTTTTGGGGCCTATTGTGGCACAAGCATTTTTGGAAGTTCCAATCCTTCCTGGCAATAATTAAATATTAGTTTATTAATCAAACTTTGAATGCACATAACTTTGCTTCCAGGAGTCCAATTTAGATAAAATTAGTGTCATTCGGATCATTTTGGAAAGTACTTTCTAATCATGGGATTGACTTTCTCTTTAGGCATATATCATTTTGAAGGTTATTATAGTGATCATTTGTGTGGAAGTACATGTAATGTGAGAAATAAGGTATGGTTTTATCATATCATTTTATCAATGTTGTTTTGTTGAATCAGTGCATTATTTTCATGGAATCATTGTAATTGTTAGGTGTGTATATATGTGGTTATGTTATCTTTGTTTGGATGCGTTGTGATTATGACATGTGTTGGCTTAAGCTAGTTAAAATGTGCACATTTCTTTACGACGATGCTTGTAACATTCATTGGCAGGTGGTGCTAACATGAGGATGTGAACTGGTTGGTGATGAGGCACCTTGGAGGTAGTATGGATTAACCTCCACTATGATGCATTGGTGAGGCTCCTATCTCAAGCCTCATCCTAAGAGTGAAAGAGTGTAGGTGTGTTTATCCCTATGATTGGTACGTGGAATATGTGTGTTCATTCCTATCACCAATCCTTTAGAAGGCTAGTGGTTGAAGGTCACAGGTTGATGAACCCTAGCATGGGTTGGATAAACAAAAGGCTAATAAAAGACCTACAAGCAATGATTGTTATGAGTACTCATGGCAACGTTTCACATGCTACACTAAGTGTGAATATGCTAAAGACCAAATGGGTTATGTATATGATAGTATCGATTTGTGAGTCATATTGCTAATAATATGTATTATGATTGGATTATGATTGTATGTATCATGGACTATTTGATGGTATATCATAGGTATGATGACATGGACATGATAGTGGAAATGAATGTGATGTGGTGTAATAAATATCTGATAGATGATGTCGGACCATGGCTTTTTCTAGGATTGTATGATAGCCAACTATCCTCTTTGATAATGATTATGTTAGCATTATAGGTGATATGGTGGGTGTGTTGTTTTGAGCATCCATAAGACTAATAGTTGTTGTAGGTTGCGTTGTACCCCACTCCTCTCCTTTAGTGTAGCACTTGTCAACCATCTAGCAAGGGAACTGTAAAGGATTCCCACTCAATTATGTACTAACTTTATTTAATTATAGGTGAAAGGCATAGAAGCCTAGACAAGCATGGAGAGGGAGAGTAGAAGAGGTGAAAATATTCAATGCTTAGTTAATGTATATTTTCATGTATAGTAGTATAGATTATGTATCATTGTATGAAAATATCTATACTCTTATATATACGATGATGATGTTCCTGTGTTTTTATATTTTAGTAAAGTAGTGCATATTTTGATTTATGTAGAGATATGTAGTTTTATAAATTAAATGTATGTTTAATTTTTGTTTGGTATGAAATTTCTATGTAGTTTTACCTTCCACAGTATCATATCTTCTACATATCATTGGTTTTTAGTTATCATGCTTCTGTTGTAAGATTACTAATGATCCTAGGCATCACCTTGCCCTAGCTAGGATGGGGTGTTACATGATTAATATATAATTCCCATAATTTTTTATCTTCCTAAGTAGACTTCTTAGATGCAAAGTGATGAACCGCAATATCGGGGCCACAATATCACATCTGCAATATCGGAGCCTACCATGCGATGTTGGATACCCGATATCGGGACCTGCCTCCTTGCCTATAAATAAGAGGTGGGAGTATTTGGTTTTGTATTAGATAGTTAGGCCCTTAGCCAAAATCTTACCTTTTCTCCCTCCCAGAGTTAGAATTATTTCTTCATGCCTATAGTAGGAGTCATCAAGTAGATGGATCTTTATTCGAGCATTGTGTACTTAAGCACACCTTGTGCACAGCAATAAAGACAAACTTTATGATAAACCTTGCAGCATCAAGAATAGATTAGTTAATTTTAATTATTATTATTAAATACTTTCTTAGTTAATTAATGCTCTCTCTCCCTCTCTCTCTCTCTCTTCCTACAACTCTCCTAAGTAAATACACTTAGTACAATAACTTCAAGCATGCGTGTAACACTTGGTAACCCACTAATGATTAGCATTTGGTAATCCTAGTAGTGTTCCACTGGCTTAAGATGTGTACGGCAAGTGAGAATGGATACTGGTGTTAGGATTAATTAAATTCTAGTTAATGAGTAGTTAAGTTAAATTAGTCACTTAGTTATCTCTCTCCTTCCCTATTAGCACAGGACATGAAAACATAAAAGATATAAAAATCATATGCCTCAAGATTACTTAACCATACTATCGTAACATACAAGTAAGTTTGGGAAGACAACGATCAACCAACCTATCCTTATTCCACAAGGGTGCATAAGCACTTAGTCCTTGGAATTCGACTGGATCATGTGTGAAATGCTCGTATTTGTATGGTTGAGCGTAGGGGTACCTCACTGCTCATCATTGGTGCCGTTGCCAGGGACTTAGTTGTTTTTGCACTAATTTGAACTTAGGAAATCATTCACATTTTTGGAACAAACCCTTAGGGTTGGTTGAGAAAATAATAAACAAGAATACATTGTACACTGAATAGACAAGTATGTCTCCTTCTTCATATGAAAGTGCCTTGCCGCCTAGGTCTGAAATAGGAAACAATCAATGGCATAATACACATGATGTTGATTTGCTAGTCCCTCAATAGTTTCAAGTGGTATATATTCATACCAATGAGTATATACCAAAATTCACCTTTATCCTCCATCAAGATGAAAAACTATGTTGGTGAGACTTAGAAGGTAACATAGTGTTACCTCTCAATCGTTCAGTCCCAAGCATGCTTCTTCGTGCTCTCACATGAATTGACATTCCACACTTACACACAGAATACATTGTGCAAGAACATGACTCGAGAGAATACCATCCCACAGAGGCACAACATCAAAAGGACTTGTAATAGGAGAGACATCATAATTCTTTAAAGGGTAAGTGATCCTAGGATGTTCCACATGTCTTAAGCGAAAATGAGGGTGGTGAACCTACCTTAGGCAGTGGCCCACACAACGATGTTCCTTCCCTTGACTTTGGCCAAGGGGTTGTGTATCAGAATCTTCATTCCACTATTCATAACCCAAATTTTGATACCCATAGGAAAAAAAGGTCTAAAAAAGGGACACAAATACATGATAAAGGTGGACATTTTGATCGTAATTGCGATCAAGGCTATGACCGTCGAAGAGAAGGTAGCAAATACCATCATGGTGATGGTTCCCCTTCTTCTTCACCTTCATCATCTCCTTCACCCTCTTCTTTAGTATCCAGATGCAGTCATAAAGAAAAAGACCATGGGGATAAAGGAGGCAAAGTGGAAGTCATAAGTGAAACAGCCAGGAAAGGGAACAAGAACACTCTAGAGAATCACAACATAGAAAAAGGGAGAGTAGGGAACAACGTAGGCATCATAGACGCCATGGATGAGACGATCATGATGAACCCCTACTCACTAATCGAAGTATGTTAGACATAGCTGAGGCTATTAGAATTTCAACAAGGCACTAGAAAGATAGTAGGATCAAGAGCTTAGATATGAATAGAATCCCACAATTTGAAGGGGGATACAACGTTGATCCTCATAATCACTTACAAGCATTCCATGTTGTGTGTGCCTTACAAAACATAGAGAACAAATGGAAAAAACTTAAGTTGTTCCCATGGACGCTAGTTAAAGAAGCAGAAAGTTGGTACCAATCCTTAGAACCAGAATCTATTCGTAGGTGGAGTACCATGCTAGAATTGTTCAATGATAAGTACCAAATGTACTCACGAGTATCCAACCTGCAAAAGAAAATCCAAGGCTAGAAACAAGGAGGACATGAATCCTTGGATGCTGCCATGGGCCGATACTATGCACTATTACATCGTTGTCCTAGCCATGGTTATTTGCAAAGGGATCAATTACACCATATCATAGATGGGCTTAGGCATGAAACGAAAATAACCCTTGGGACTTATGCCCAAGGAAGACTATCCAAGCTTAGGTCCCATCAAATTTAAAGACTATTGGAGCAAGTTGCTAAGGAAGAAGGTGAGTTATGAAAGAGAGAAAGTGCAGAAGAGTATAACTAAGATCCTTCCCTTGGGAAGAGGGGAATAATATTTTATGAGGATGAAGAAGAGCCACCACTCAAAGAGATGGTGAACAAGAAAACTTTTCCTATCCAAAAGTTGACATCAGAAGTATTAGCAAAGGTAGACCAGATGTGGGATTCCCTAGAAAATAGATTTTAAACTATTCTTAAAATAGTATAGGAGTCTAGAGAGCAAGGTAGTGAGAAAATAAAAAAGAGATAAGCTGAACATGCATGTAGCAAGGATAAGGGCAAAGTTTCCATCATCAAAGAAGTTGTGGATTTGGAAATAGACAATGATAGTGGATGCGAGATATGCCAATATGACCATCCTAAGGGATGTTGCCATATAATCTCACATCTACAGGAGTTTGGGGTGTATGCACTCAACCCACGATTAAACAAAAGGAAAACATCCTAAAGGTTACCTTATCCTCAAGGTAACCCAAGGCAGTTCAACCAACCGTTAACATATTATCCAAGTGGAACTCCACCACAATCAATTGAGAAATATTAATAGTGACAATATGCACAATCATGGGGAATGCCACCACCAAGGTAACAGTATCCTTACCGGCAACCTGACCTATATGGATATTACATGCAGTAGCTAGTCTCTCCATGTGACTCTACTGGTCACATTACTCCTCAACCTGACTACCAAGCTCGTGAGTATTATAGGACTCCTTCTCCTAGGGACAATGTTCCACAAACATACCACCCTTCTCATCTAGCCACATCTCTCCCACCAATAACTCCATTACCACTTGCTCCAGCTATGCAAGGTGAAATCCCTACCTAGCCGCAACAACATAATGCCACAAGGGCTATTAACTCTCAACCTACTATTGGTTCCAACAACCACATGAAGAAAAGACCTTTCTTTAGAACCAACAGTCCAACCAAGCCCTTGCAATCACAAGCAGATGATTCCTTAGATACCTTAGTATCAATCAAATCTTCAGAGCCTCCTTCAACCCAACCACCACACTCAACACATATCATCATGCTAACACATGCCATCACTGATTGTTTCAAAGCTAAACATCTTCCTAGGAAATTCTCTGATCTTGGGAGTTCTCTGATATACTTACAAATTGCTATAAATGAACCATTCAAGGTTCTTTTGGATTCATGTTTTGGTGTCAACTTGATTTCTCAAGAAATGTACAAGGCCTAGAACCTACCTCCATTGAAAAAGAGCAACATTCATCTAGAGTTGGCCGACCAGTCCATCACTATTCCATTAGGACTAGTGGAGGACATTGTTACCATTGTTTGTGGGTGGTCGTACCCAGCTGACTTCCTAGTGATTTAGATGAACAACGGTAAGGGGAACTTCCCAATCATAATGGGAAGAGCATGGCTAAGCACAGTTGACATGTGCCTAGGAATCCATAATCTTTCCCTAGAAATATAAAAAAAAACACATTCAGAAAGATCAAGAAGAAGAAATTTCCATGCATTGCATACAATGACACAAGTTGTAATTGTGTGCAAAGGTCATGGGTTATGCAAAGTTTAACATTGCATAAATGCAAGCAGTGTGCACAAGTGATCAACATACAAAGATGCATGTATGTAGTAGCCACACGAGAGGAAGGCACCCAATGGTTGACAGTTGATCAAGAAAGTAGTTCAATCATATGCATGGAACCAATTGAGGGTTTGACTTGCACTTACATCGATAGCATAGATGCATTAGAGCAAGTCCACCACCAACGTTCAAGTATTAACCTTGAAAATATCAATTGGGGGAAGTTGGAAATCCCTAAGAAATTTAATCAGGAGCCCCTTGAGCTAAAACCATTACCCACCGGTATAGAATACACGTTCCTTAAAAATGGAAAATCAGTAATTATTAACACTAAGCTTGCTCCACAATTAAAAGAGAGATTGCTAAAGGTAATAAATAAATGTTTGAAAGCCTTCATTTGGTCATATCCCAAATTAACTAGAATAGATCCTAGGATATGTCAACATAGGATTTACACCATCCCCTCCATGAAGCCTCAAAGACAACTGCAGAGGCAATTGAACCCAAAGTTGAAGCAAGTAGATAAGGAAGAAATCGAACAACTTCTCAAAGCTAGGTTCATATACCCCATTGCTGATAGCGAATAGGTTAGCCCCTTAGTTATTGTTCCTAAAAAGGAAGGAAAATGGAGGGTGTTCATAGATTTTAGGCTAATAAATATGGCAACATTCAAAGATCACTTTGCATTGCCATTTTTCAACCAAGTCTTAGACACCATCGTAGGGAATTACTATTACAATTTTCTGGATGGATATAGCGGATATAACCAAATACAAATAGCCCCAAAAGACCAAGCCAAGAGTATGTTCACCAGTCCTTGGGGAACATTTGCATACAAATAGATGTTTTTTGGCTTGTGTAATGCCCTTGCAATGTTTCAATGATTAGTTCTAAGCATATTCTAGCAGTAGATAGGAAACGATGTGGAGGTCTTTATGGACGACTTCTCCACTTATGGAGAAAACTTTGATCAAGCCTTGGACCGATTACAGTAAGTGTTAAAAAGATGTGTAGAAATCAATTTGAGGCTCAACTAGCAAAAACACCATTTGAGGGTCCAAGAAGGCATAGTACTAGGGCACAAAATCTCACACATAGGGATAGAGGTAGACTCCGAGAAAATCAAAGTTATCCAAGGAATTACCCATCAACTGAAAAGTATCAAAGACATTCGATCATTCCTTGGACACACTAGCTACTATAGGATATTTATTAAGAACTTTTCAAAGGTTGCCAAACCATTGGTGGAATTAATGAAAAAGGACGTACCTTTCAAATGGACCAGGGAATGTGAACTAGCTTTCCAAACTTTAAAATAGAAGCTAGTAGAAACACCCATCCTTCAAGCTCCTAACTGGTCCAAACCATTCCAAATCATGACTAACGCATCCAACTATGCCTTAGGACCCATACTTACACAATTAGATGACCATAAGAATCCTTATTACATCCACTATGCAAGTAGCAGTATCGCTAGTGTACAACTTAACTACACTACCACAGAGAAGGAATTAATGGCTATAGTGTTTGTACTAGAAAAGTTTAGACACTATGTATTGGGATATAAAGTATATATACATACAGATCATAGTGCAATAAGGTTCCTCATAAATAAGCCAATGGTTAGCCCTCATATCATACAATGGATTGTAATCTTACAAGAGTTCGATCTTATGATGATTGATTGTAAAGGCACCGAGAACGTAGTTGCTAATCATTTATCTTGGTTGCGATGGGACAACAAAGAGGATGAGTATCCAATTTCTGATTATTTCCTAGCTGAATTCCTCTTTGCTAGTGTAGTGAATAATCAATCGCCCATGGAGACAAACTGGTACAGTAACATTCTTACCTATCTTCTCACCCAACAATTACCATAAGAGTTAAACCTTAAGAAGAAATAACAGTTTCTTCACTGAGCCAAGTACTTTATGGAGATCAATGGGAAACTTTAAAAAGTGTGTCACAATGGCTTGGTTTGATGGTGAGTTCTCCAAGATGCTCATGAAGGTCCTTGTGGGGGTCATTACGCTAGGAGATGAACATTGATCAAGATCTTGCTTGCTGGATATTATTGGCCTACATTGTTTCCGAACATCCATCAATTCATCCAATCTTGTGATCATTGTCAATGTGATGGGGGAATGACTACTAGAATGGAGGGTCCACAACAATGGATCCAACTGTTAGAACCCTTTGACATTTGGGGAATTGATTTTATGGGGCCGATTACACCAATGTCCAATGGAAAAGCTTATATTGTTGTTGCCATTGATTACCTAATAGAATTGGATGAAGTAGTTGTTGTTAAAGATTTTACATCATCTACAACTACACGATTTTTTCAACAACAAATCATAAACAAGTTTGGTGTGCCTCGTGCACTTATTTTAGATAATGGTACACACTTCACAGGTGCAAATTTTCAGAAATTAATGCAATGCTTAAGGGTTGAACACAAACTAATAATACCATACCACCCCCAAGCGAACGGTCAATCCAAATTTACCAACAAGGAGATTATGAAGATATTGATAAGAACTATTAGCAATTTTAGGCGATGTTGGAACACTAAACTGAACAATGCTCTTTGGGCATACTGCTCCATATGGAAACTCCTTACAAGCTACTCTCCCTATGAGTTAGTGTATAGTAAATTACAGACACTTCCCATTCAAATTGAGCTCCATACACTATCCATGACATGTGACCTCAACCTTGACCTTGATCTAGCATAGAAACAATGATTGGTAACCCTTAACTTGCTAGATGAAAATCAACTAGCTATCCTATCATCTAACGAATTGCACAAGGCATTCAATAAACAACATCATGACCTAAGAATTAAGAAAGTTAAATATCAACCAAGAGATAAGGTTCTCTACTGGAATCCCACACATCTTCCACAACATACTAAATTTCAAACATTGTGGAAAGGACCTTATATTATTTATGCAACTTTTCCTTTAGGGGCCATGAAAATATACAAACCTAAGAGCCCAAACAAGAAATTGTTGGTCAACGTGCAACAAGCCAAACCTTTCCATGATTTAAGGATAGCCAGTACACATGCTACCTCTATTTATGGACAACCTTGCTCTCTATTTCAGATCTCCTCCTTTCAACTCAATCATGGGGGAGATGGCCACCTATGCCAACCATTCTAGGGCCTTAGTTCTTTTTGAATTTTTGTTTTACATGTTTTTGTTTTACACATTTTTTCAACTTTTCTTATTTTTGCTTTACACCATCATTCATATTTTTACTATTTCTTTGTTTACTTGATTTATTTTTATTCGTCATCCAATAAGTGCTCATGATGGTGGATTGTATTATATCATATTGATTAATGATGAGACGTGATTCGCATAGGCCGCGATATCGCGTCGTCCCCTGTGATATCGCGTACGCGATATCACAGTCTACCGTCATATCTAGAAATAAGAGCCGGCCCTTCCTTGTTTCCTCATCCTGGGCTAGAAGTAGGGAAACTTTGGCAAATTGATCACTCCAAAGATAGAATATTTTCCATGTGCCCGCAGTAGGAGTCCTAAAGTGAACGGATCTTTATTCGAGCAACATTGTACCTAAACACAAGTTGTGTATGACAATAAAGATGAACTTCTTGGATAAACCTTGCAGTGCATGGAATAGGATTTTATTTAATATTATTTATTACTTTCTCTTAGTAATGCGGAATGAGTACGACTTGATTACGAGCATATAAGGATGTGTACGGATAGTCAAGGAACGGATGCTCATCACAATGTGGAATGAGTACAACTTGATTACAAGCATCTTAGTGTGAGTACTTAGTAACCCAGTGGCATATCTAGGATCTGTGCTTGGTAATCCCAATGGTAGTCATGCACCAGGATGTGTACGAATAATCAAGGAATCAGCTACTCATTGCACTTAGGCTAGATTAGATTCTCTCAACCCTTTCCTTGTAGTTAAGTGCCTCAGTACGACCACTTCGAGCACGTGCGTTACGCGTGGTGATCCCAACAACGATTAGAATTTGGTAGCCACAGTTGCATCGGTTTAGGGTGTGTATAGTAAGTGGGAACAAATACTGATGCTAGGTTAATTTAGACTTAGTTCATTAGTTAGAGTTAGTAATTAGTTTCTCAACCCTTCACCTCAATAGCATAGGAGACATAAAAGATAAAAACCATAAAAATCATATACCTCGGACTTACTTAACCATACACCGTGACAATTACAAGTAAGTCTGGGAAGATAATGAATGATTAACCCTAAGTGTTCCATGGGGCATGTAGGCACTTAGTCTACGGAGTTTGACCAGATCGTGTGTGCTATGCTCGTTTCGTATGGTTGAGTGTAGGGGTACCTTGCCACTCATCTTTGGCGCTGTTGCCAGGGACTAAGTGTTTGTGCATTGAATAGAACATAAAGGATATCACTCACATCGTTGGGAGCCTAAACGAACCTTTGGGTTAATTAATTAAACAAGAATTTATATAACGATGAAATAGCACACCGATAAAAATTTCTTCCTCTAACAAGAGCAACTCACCACCTAGGGATAATACAAAGAACAGTTGGCAATCAAAAACACATAACCTAAATCAACCAGTTCCTCAACAATATAGGGTGGAATATACTCATCTCGATGAGTATATTCCCAATTTTACTTTTATCTTCCATCAAGATGAGTAGATGCGTTGGAAAGACTTGCAAGGTAACATTGTGTCACCTCCAGATTGGGTAGTCTGAAACATGCTTCTCTGTGCTTTGGCACAAATTGGCATGACAGAACTATATGCTAAGTACGTTGTGGAAAATTTTGACATGAGGGATTACCATCCCACACCTTTACAACATATGAGGGACTCAAGGAAGGAGAGCCAACATACCCTGTTGAAGGAAAAAAGCCCACACGTCCTTAGTGAAATAAGAGATGAGGAACCCCTTATAATGGGTTCTTTAGCAAATGATGTTCCCCCTCCTAATGATGGTGAGGAGGTTGGGTACTAGAACCTATGCTCAACGATACATAACACTGGTTCTGATCCCCGTGAACACCAACTGTTCACAGAGGGAACAAAAACTCATGATAAGGATGGGCACTTAGATCGTCACCACGATCGGGGCCATAGCAACTGAAGAGAAGGTAGGAAGCATCTTCATGAGGATGTTTCTCCTTCCTTTTCTCCTTCATCTCATCACTCACCCTCTCCTTCCACATTTGGGTGCAACTAACATGAGCATAATGGAGAGGATAAAGGTAAGAAAAATGAGAGACCTTGACGAGAGAGTCGAGAGAGAGGACAAGGGCATGAATGAAGGGAAAGTAGGGAACAATGAAGACATCATAGGCGTCATGAAAGAGATGATCATGAAAAACCCCTACTTGTAACTCGAAGTATGCTTAACATAATGGAGGCTGTAATAATTCCAACAAGGCATTTAAAATATAGTCAGATCAAATGCTTAGACATGAATAACATCCCATGCTTTGAAGGGGGATACAACGTTGATCCACAACATCATTTACAGGCATTCCATGATGCTTGCACCTTGCAAAACATAGAGAACAAGTGGCAAAAAATTAAGTTGTTTCCAAAAACACTCATTAATGAATCAGAGAGTTGGTACCGGTCCTTAGAACCGAAAACCATTAGGAGGTGGAGTACAATGCTAGAACTCTTCAACAATAAGTATCAAATGTACTCCAGAGTGTCTAATTTGCGTAAGCAGATCCAAGGATGGAAGCAAGGTAATCACGAACCCTTGGATGCTACCATGGCCCACTACTACATATTGTTACATCATTGCCCGGGCCATGGATACGCTCAGCGAGATCAACTTCACCACATCGTGGATGGGCTAAGGCATAAAAATAGGAGAACCATTGGGACTTATGCCCAAGGGAGAGTCTCACAACTTAGAGCCCATGAAGTACATCGCTTGTTGGAACAAGTAGCAAAAGAAGAAGGTGAGCTATGAAAAAGGGAAAGTGCAGAAGAATACAAACGTGATTCCTCCCTTCGAAAGAAGGGAGTGAAATTTTTTGATCAGGAGGATGATTCACCACTCAAACAGTTGGTGAATAGAAAAACCTTGTTGATCTAAAAATTAACAACCGAGGTATCGACTAAGATGGATCAATTGTGAGATTCCTTAGACTACAGACTTGAAACTATCTTGAAAATTGTAGAAGTGTCTAAGGCAGAACGAAGTAGTGATAAAGGTAAGACAAAGCAGAGAGATTCAGGCCCTGCACATAACAAGGGTAAGGGGAAAATTACTATCTCCGATGAAGTTGTGGATTCAGACACAGACGATGACGGTGGATGTGAGATCTGCCATTATGATCATCCCAAGGGATGTTGTCCAATCATCTCACATCTACAGGAGTCTGGGGGGTATGCACTTAATCCAAGACTTAACCAACGGAAAACACCCCGAAGATTACCTTATCCCCAAGGTAACCCAAGGTAGTTCCACCAATCACTAACATACTATCCAAGTGGAACTCCACCACAACCCATCAAACAGCATCAGTAGTGGCAATACCCACAGTCATGGGGGATGCCACTGCCAACACAACGGTACCCTTACCAACAACCTAATCCTTATGGTTATTATGTATAGCAGCTAGTTTCTCCAAGTGACTCTATGATTCACACAACTCCCCAACGTTACTACCAAGTTCAGGAGTACTTTAGGAGGACTCCTTCTCCTCTGGGAGACATCCCACATGTACATCATCCTCCAACTCCATTCACACCTCTTCCACCTGTAGTTCCCACAACACCTCCTGCTCCAACAATGCAAGGGGAACTCCCTACTTAACCGTAGCAATGTAACACTGTGAGAGATGTAAATATTCAACCTGCTGCTGGTTCTGACAACTGTAAAAAGAGAAGACCTTTCTTCAGAACCAAGAGCCCAGAAAAACTCTCCCAACAACAAGTGGTTGAGTCTAGGTACACTACTTCACAATCTAACACTTCAAAGCACCCTTCAGTCCAACAGAGCTTGATGCATACGATTATGTTAACGCATACCGTAACCGACTAGATCAAGGTAGGCCACCTTCCTAAGAAACTAACTCACCCTAGGAGTCCCTTAATCTATCTACAAATCACCGAGAATGCACCACATAAGGCTCTTCTTGACTCAGGTTCCAGAGTCAACGTAATTTCACAAGAGATGTATTAAGCCTAGAACCTGTCCCAACTTAAGAAGAGAAACATCCAACTAGAGCTAGTATACCAGTACATCACCATTCCCTTGGGATTGGTGGAGGACATTGTTACCACTATGTGTGGTTGGTCCTACCCAGCTGACTTCCTAGTGATAGAAGTTAACAGCAATGAAAGGAACTTCCAAATTATAATGGGAAGGCCATGGCTAAGTACAGTAGATGCGTACCTAGGGATCCGTGATCTTTCCTTGTAGATATCTAAGATAAACATATATAGAAATATCAAGAAGAATAAAGTTCCATGCATCACATACAGTGATTCATCGGGTGATCACATGGAGAAAATGCCTCCATGTAATAGGTGTGCCCTTGAAGTTTTGAAACAAAGATGCCTGTATGTAGAAACCACACAATAAGTAGTAGACACCCTGTGGTTGACAGCTACTTGAAAGAGAAAAAAAATATGCATGGAATGAACTAAGGAGACACACCATGCCAATAACGAAGGCATAGACATGCTGGAATATGAGCATCGCCAACTCCCACCCCTCAACCTAAGATCATCAATTGGGTGGAGTTGGGCACTTCTATGAAATTCCAATAGATGTTCATTATTTCAGATCTCTCCCTTACAACTCAGTCATGGGAGAGATGGACACCTATGCTAACCATATGGGGCCCTTAGTTCTTTTAATTTTTTTTTACATGTTTTTTTTTACAACGTTTTTGTTTTACATGTTTTTGTTTTACACATTTTTGTCTTACACATTTTTGTTTTATAACTTTCTTTAACTTTTCTTGTTTTATTTTACAACATTGTTGTACTTTTCCATTTTGTGTGTGTGTGTGTGTCATCCACCATGTAAGTTTGTCACCCAATAAGTGTTCTTTGTGATGGTATGAACTATTTTTATGTTGATTGCTAATGTTTGGTTTTTACCTTTAAGTCACGATGTTGATACTAAGGTATGTTTCTTTTGATATGGTAGGCAATGAGTTCACTTCATCCATCCATCCACCAGTTTCTATTGTCTCTCTTGGCTTGGAAATGTATAGTCTCCTTCTAAATAACAACTCTAACAAATCGATGACTGGGAATTTCTCAAACTAAGGAAGGACTCAAGGTTTGAAAAGGGTGTGACTTCAAGGAAAATTGATGCTTTTGTGTTGGCCATTCTCTTGGGCACTTGGATGTTTTCTTCTTGATTTTTCTTATCATTTTGACATTACCCAATCATCGGGAAGCTGAGCAAATAAAAATAACAAGTCTTTGCATGGTGTGGTTCTCACGCATAAAAACACAAAAACAAAAAAAAAAAGAAAAGAAAAGAAAAAAGAAAAAAAAAGTGAAAAATTAAGAATTCAAAGCACACCCCTTAGACAAAATAAACTTGGGCTACAAGCACTGGTTATGGAACCCAAAGTGTTCCCTCTAACTAAGGCCATTCTCACTTCCCATTCTCTCCTTTGTTTCATCGGAATGGTGGTGGCTCTTTGGAGATGCATTCTTGTTACTTCAAGAGGATGGATTGGCCGAATGCATTGATGCAAAGTCACTGGATGTGGATGGTTTGAGGCCAGAGTTGGAATGAGATTTTCCAAGTCACATTAATCATGAAACACATAAGGGGCTGTACACCATCTTGTTCTTGGGATTCCATTCCATTCTCTTCTCTTCATCCTTCTTTCCATTATTCACCTCATTGCCGGTTGTATCATTAATGTATATTTTGGTTGATGCATTGTTTTCTTTTTGGTAAATTCTTGCGGTTAAGACTTTAACTCTTGTTCCAAATAACATTCCCAAAGCCTACAAACTCTTTGAATGTGGGTTTGTCAAGGCATTAAGGGCATGAGCCTACTTTGGGGAGGACCCACTGACATTCCTTTTTGGTGCACCCGTTAAATTATTTTCCCTAACAGTTTTGCAATTCACTTTATTTTGTTCATTTCCATCTTGACATCCATTTCATTGATGCCATCATTGTCCCTTTTTATCTATCTTTCTTACTCCCTTTATTTCTCCATTCTAACACTACCGGAGGTTCGCAATTAGTCATGGGGGTACGGGGCCTGATTTTTTCATTTTTTTCATTTTTATCCTAGCCCCAACTTTTTCAATTTTTTCCTAACCTCTACACCTTTGGTAGTCATCATTAATATATCCCTAGATACGCAATTAGCCATGCCACAACCTAGCCAATGTACCTACACTAAAGTAAGGTATTAATTACATGATGATTCATTTACCCTTGCTAATATATGATTGTGTTGTGTGTACAGATGGCGATCATACAACAACAGATTGGATCTAGAGCAAACACTTGGAATGGAGCTGTGTTGGAAGCAGCTATGCAAGGAGCAAGATCGAAGGTGCGCTTACGGATGGACAATAGAAGGAACAATCTTGGCGTTGGCAGCAGCAACACTTCTTTTTCTCTCTCTTTCTTAGTTGCTAACTAAGGCCTGATGTCAATGTAATAAGGTGTTTACCCTTGTTGTCATAAACACCAGTTTTGTCAAGTCTTGTAATGATGATCCGTTCACATGTCATCCCATTAGTTCCATTCCCCTCAATAATCCCATACCTTCCTGATATTATTGTAAGGAACTTGAGGATGAGTTTTCATTCAGTCATGGGGGTATGATGAGATGTAATTCGCATAGGCCATACACATCTTGGACTTCGAGCATGACTACCACTGGGATTACCAAGCGTAGATCCTAGGTACACTACTAGGTTACCAAGTAGTGACACTTAAATGCTTGTAATCAAGTTGTACTCATTCCACATTTTAACAGGAGATAAGGGTGAGAAGATATTAACTAGAAAAGCAATAAATAACAATTAAGTAAATAATTAAACTAAGTGAATGCTACAATGATGAAGTAATCTCGATCTTTATTGTAGGTCATGTGCGTGTCCAAGTACATCACACTCGAATAAAGGATGTCGTACAATTACAATCACCACACTGCGGGCATACACTGGGAAATATTCTAACTCTAGAATGATAAAACTGAAAGAGTCTAGCTAAGGGTCTAAAAGTAGATTCCTAAAATTGGGAAAGCTGCCTCTTATTTATAGACATTGTGATGGGCCGTGATATTGCGTATGCGATATCGTAGCTGATGTGATATCACGGTTGTGATATCGCAGCCTATGCGATATCACGACTGTGATATCACAGATAGCAAATTCATGACTCATCACCTTCTATTAGTAGAGAATATTTCATATATTTTGGAAAGCTGAATGATTTAGTGTTATGTTGGTCATGTAGGTGAGTCGACATCTCTAATTATCATGACATACCTTTTAAGTTTTCTCTTTTGACCCTCATTATAACAATTAGTTATCAAAGGAGTTACCTGCAAGAGTTAGCTACTAAAGGAGTTTCCTATAAGAGTTAGCTGCCATTAGGCTGGGCTGCCCCTAAGATTTGACTTGTATCCCTACATAGTCTTCTCTTGCTATTTTTATTCTCTTCAAATCTGACATCTATTTTTGAATATATTGTTGTTTATAAGTATCCTATGTGTCATCTACTCTAAGTCTCATCTAACTCTCCTATTTATAAGGCCAGTTCAATGCCTAGGTATAGGGATAGGAGTGTTTGATAGTAGACATGTTCATACAAATGTCTAAGATTAGTGTATCTATTTCTAGAAAAGCTTCTGTCTAATACCTTGATTATGCTTACTAAAACATGGGACTTCTATTCAAAACATAAACACTATAGTTTACGGCTTTAGGACAAAATCTTTTTGGAGCTCCACTCATCATTAATATGTTTCACACCATGTTCAAAATCATTTGATTCTTTCTTTTAAACACACCATTTTCTTGTGGAGTGTAAGTTGTTGTCAATTGCCTTTGAACTACTTTCATCTCATAAAAATTAAAAACTTCTTGTGAGTTGTATTCTCTACCATGATCAGTGCTAAGAATTTTTATCATGCAGCCAACTTCTTTTTCGACCTATGTCTTAAAGTTTTTAAATACTGAAAATGTTTCAAATTTTTCTTGCAAAAAATAAACCCAAGTTTTTAGGCTATAATCATCAATGAACGTTATAAAATAATGTTTATCTCCATTTGATGCTAGAGTAATTGGCCCACAAATATCTGAATGAGTTAGCTCTAGCACCTTCTCTATTCTCCATGATTTTCCTTTTGGAAAATGATCATGGTGTTGTTTGCTAACAACACATTCTTCACAAATTTGCAAAGGATGTCAATTTGAGGAAGACCAATCACCATATTTTTCTACTACAACATCTTTAGTCCACTAATCAGATGTCCATAGTGATAATGCCAAAGCCATGCTACATCCTTCACCATAGTAGAGAAACATGAATGCATGGTATTATGGAGATGTAGAGGAAACACATGATTCTTCGTCATGTTAAGTTGAGCAATTAACCCTTCTTTGAATCTTGAATTCGACAAACTCCTTCTTTGATAATGATCTCATATCCCTTTTCTTGGAGCTGACCAATACTAAGAAAATTTGTTTTCAGATCTAGAACAAAGAAAACATTAGAAATAATCTAAACAGAATTTTCTTTGGTTCAAATTTTTACATTTCGTTTGAATTTTTTTTTCAGATCTAGAACAAAGAAAACATTAGAAATAATCTAAATAGAATTTTCTTTGGTTTGAATTTTTACATTTCATTTGCCCATAACAGAAACCATTGAGTTATCCCCAAACTTTATAATATTCCAAAAGGATTCATCCAATTCCAAGAATGTAGATTTATCTCCACACATATGATTACTACAACCAGTATCTAAATACCATAGGTTTTGATGCATTTCTTCTATGGTATGACAAGCCATCAAAAGAGAGACTTCTCCTCCTTCACATTCTGCAAGGTTAGATTTTTCACCACATTCTTTATACAAATTTGTTCAACATTTAGATTTATAATGGCCATACCTATGACATTTGAAACATTTGACTTTTGATTTCTCTACATTCTTTGGTTTGTGACCAGCAAAGTTGTTGTCGTGGCCTCTTCCTTTCCCTATGAAATCTATAACATGGTTATGATCTTCTAACTTGTGTTGTGAATTATTGTCCTTCCATTTTCCTTTGTCACAATCTGATCCTTTTAGATTGATTACAGCCTGCAATGCTTTCTCCTCATTGTCCAGCTGAAGCACTTTTTGCTTATGAACCTTTAATGAACTTTGCAACTCATCAAGTGAGAGTACATCAATATCTTTGGATTCTTCAATGCTACAAACAAGATTGAATGTTGGTGTCATTGTGCAAAAAATTTTCTCAATGATGGTAATTTCCTCCATCTTGTCACTATTGATTCACATCTTATTAGAGATGGCCATTGTTCTCAAGAAATAATCTAAAACTATCCCTTCTGACTTCATGTGTATAGTCTCAAACTTGTTGCAAAGTGCTTGAAGCTATATTCTTCTTGCCTTTGCTAACCTCTGGTATGTTTTCTTCATGGAATTCCAAATCTAATTAGAGGTGTCTTTGCAAAGAATGGTTTCCAAGATTGATTGGTCAATTGCTTGGAAGAGATAATTCTTTGCCTTGAGATCCTTCAACCTTTTTTCTTCTAACTTTGTTCTTTGTGCATCTATCAATGTAGTGCTTGTGCTGGTTTCGCTGTCCCAGAGTCGACGACTTGCTAGTACTCTTTTGATCTCAGGAAATTCTCCATCAACATGCTCCAATGATCATAATGATCATTGAAATAAGGAATAGCAGGTTGCACAAAATTCTTAGAAGATGCCATTTATGAGTTGCTATTGGAAAACAAAACAAAACAAAGTGAATAGATATAAAGTTATTGCTACTAGACTTGATCTCACTTTTTTGGCTCTCAACCTCACTCTAATACCACTATATTAAAAATAGAGAGAAGAAATAAAATGCAAACGCGAATTTTATTGATTGCTTCCACCCTCAACATCAGACACAAGCTACCCATTTATAGGTCAAGGAATCAATATGGATAGCATGCAACATGACACAACATGTAGCATTTCAAATGAATAACATGCAACACTCCAAATGGACAACATGTAGCACACTAACATGTAGATGCCCACTAAAAGAAATCAACGACTATAGACTAGCATCACTAAATGATAGAGCCATGTTTCTTAACACTAGAATGATTATGTACCAAACTTACGAGATGGATCTCAATATTTATGAATGAATAAAACAAATCATTATCATCTTACCTTTTTTTTTCAATAAAATGAGGTACCCTACATGAGTTTTTTCTAGAGTTAGATTTTTGTTTGCAATTTCTCAAAATTATCTTTGATCCTCGTGTCTTCTTTATTAAAAGAACCATTGTGCAACCTTTATTTATAGGCATTGAGTAAATAAAATAAAAAGGCAAAATAGATAAGAATATAATATGAATATTTTTTATCGTTGCGTTCGGCCAAGTGCTTGGGTATTGACGTTGAGGGTCTATATATACTTGGGTGCATTTTTGAACACTAGAAATAAGGTTTAAGGATTTCGTCTGACATTTTTTGGCATCTGCGGGGATAGCTCAGTTGGGAGAGCGTCAGACTGAAGATCTGAAGGTCGCGTGTTCGATCCACGCTCACCGCAGTCTCAAGATCCTTGTGAAAAATACTAGATATATATTATGGAAATTAGAAAATATATATATATTGTATTTTTGTGAAATTAGAAAGTTAACTACTTTTACTGCCCTTAACTGAACAGAATTGCGGAAATTCCTGAAATTATGGGATGACTACTTTTACTGCCCTTAACTGAACAGAATTGCGGAAATTCCTGAAATTATGGGATGGCTTCGGATGTATAATTTGGGCAAACCACAAATATATAAAGGTAAATAATAAATAAATGTTTGAAATAGGAAGAAATTTATACATTTTCACGAAATTAGAAAAGTAACTACTTTTACTGCCCTTAACTGAACAGAATTGCGGAAATTCCTGAAATTACGGGATGGCTTCGGATGTATAATTTGGGCAAACCACAGATATATAAAGGTAAATAATAATAAGGATAATATAGGATGTGGATACGGATCTAAGAGCCCTGGTGGTGATGAAGGAGGTGGTGGTGGTGGTGCTCTTTCTTCTCCTCTGTTTTGTGTTGGTGGTGTTCGTGAATGGCAAGACCAGCGGCAGCAGTTTCAGCCATGTGTTCTGCAACCTTGTGACCGTGTTTGTGCTCAGGATGTTCATGGGCCTCATGCCTCTCATGCTGCATCCAAATATACTATGATTATTAATTCACCATTACCAGTAACATATTCAATCGTAAAACAGCCTAATTACACCTCAAGAAAAGAAAATTATATTATCAACAATGATGGTGTACAAAATTTCCCAAATTTCTTTGTGGCAGTTCAACCATTGAAGTAGGATACCAAAATCAAGAGAAACCACGTACAAAATAAATGGTGCAGAATCAACGAACCAGACAATTTTTATTTTTCAATTACCAGAGCACAAGCACCAGCTGCAATCGCAGCAGCCTTGCCCTTGTGATGATGATGCTTGTGATGAATCTGGTGATCGTCTTCTTTGTTGCTGTCGTGGTGATGGTGATGTTTTTCCTCGGATTTGAGCTCTTTCTTGTCGTGGTGGAAGAGGTGGTGCTTGTGCTCATCGGCCATGTTTATCAATAATTGTGCTCTATCTCACTACTTACGATTCAATCACACAAATTTGAACGTGAGTTGAAGCCCGCAGATTCTCACTGTGTGGGCGCTGTGTATTTATACCAAAATTCTGCTGCTGCCATTTACCATCCACAAATAGAATAGCTTATATCGTAAATAGCTTCCATAATATCATTCCATTTATGATGCAACTTGCCTGAATTAAGTTAGTAGATTGACAACAAACCATGCGGGGTTTTCTCCGGGAAAGCTCGATTCAAACATGCCATTACTGTAATTACTGGCCTTCAAGTGGAATTAACCAATAAGCAGCACGTTTTATATGAATCCGAGCATTTCTCGGATGAACTGTATGTTCAAGTGTCTATCTAAAATGCTACATGGAACCGACTGCTACGTTTCGGTCATCTGTTTATCTTTCGTCCAAATGACACGGGCGGTTTTGCACCTTTGACGCAATCTCAGAGAAAATGTAATGTCGACTTGTCGAGGATAATATTTGAAAGAAAAATCATACAAATGGAATGAGAATAGGCACCAAGGGTCTTGTTCAAGATAGCCAAGGAGGAAAATCCAGTAAGTTTAATGTACTTTACTATTTCTGTCTAGAAATAAATGCTGAAATTCTAAGTTTCTAACATTGTGCTGTAATACATATGAAATTATCATCCTACCAAGTACCAACCTTGTTACAACAAAACGTGAAACTGTAATATATAATAAGCTTCGCTTGACTAAATATAGAGCGATTGGAACTAAAAGTTAGCAAGAGTAGAGTATACGGCTCAAGATTTGCAAGTCATAGCTATTATTTCATATTATTATTGCTTAGTGTTGGGGCCAACCTCACCCATGCTAGGCATAGGGCCTTGACCAAAGGGCCTTGACCAACAGTAATATCTATTGTGAAAATTTAGTATTTCCAAATGAAATGTTCTTTTTTAAAAAGGTTAAAAAGAAAAAAAAGTATTTCGACATAAACCATAAAACTTAACTTAACGCTTTTTTCTTTTTTTTTTGCTCATTTTCTTATTTCAGTTGTCCGCATTACGATTGACATGGTGAACGTAGTTGGCGATTTAGGGTTAGGGTTTCTCTTGCAGGCCACTATTTACAATGGAGCCAACCAAAGCTAAACAGGGGGGTGTAACGATGGAAAATGTTGGTTGCTGGAAATACCGAACGAAAGTTCGTGTACACAATTTTAACCCCGGATCCGTGCGAGGACCGTGCTGGAAAGAAAACGAATCCGAGGTGCCCTGAACGGTCTTGTAGATCAGACATGAACTTACTTGATCAGTAAAAATTTTGTGATATTTAGATGACAAAATGATGGTTCTTTATGAGAAGATATAATATTGTTAGTTTTGAAGATAATTGAAAACGATGTAATCGATTTAGAGCGATTTGCGAGATTCGTGTAAATAGGGAACAAGAGATCGAATTTAGAATGCAGGCAATCCCCAGATCTGGGATTCAACTCACGAACCAAATATATTAGATACAATGATTACAAGCAGCCTTCGATTTAAGTGAAGTACATGCGAACAACAAGAAGGCTGTTCAAAGATCAAGCAAGCAAAGGTCGATCTACCTTATTCTTACGAATCTGGGTACAAAGAGGTTGGTCCCGAAGCAAAATGTCCATCAAACAGCTATTTTTGACCGAAGTTTCTTACCAATTGTCTTCGATATTTTTGCGATTACTAATCCTCTTTGTTCTCTTGTCAATCCTTGCTAAAAGTTGCCAAACATTGCCAATGGAAAAGAAAAATAATTGCCCATAGAGAAAATTTGTTAATCTTAAGAGAAACTTTTTTGCCAACCCTTTGATCTTTGTTGACTGGAGTATTTATAAGATTAGAGTCAGGAGAAAAACATAGTTTAGATGACGCGTGTCCTGAACCTGTACAATGCCATTGACCTAATGTGTTTGTTGTTGAAGCTTGCGGCGCCATACTGCGTAGCGCGTTTTAAACCACTCTTGTTTGGGCTTTGGCGATAGGTTGTTCTTTGATTACGCTGCAATACGCTAGAGAGCAAATCGCGGTGTATGAACCGCTGATGCTCGTATTATACTATTTTTGTCTTTGTTTGTATTATGCTGCACCATGCTAGATTATGCTACATCATGCTAAATTACACCTCATAGCAAAATTCAGCGTAAAATAACGAACCTGTGAAAAATGGAAGTGTTGTTGCCGCACTTCCTCTGTTTCTGATCAATCCTTCTAGGGTTTATTACGCCACACTACGTAACGCAGCGTAATAGGCCCATTAACCGAGGAAGAAAACCTGCTGAAATGCGCAGCATGCTGTAGATCATTGCCTTAGCCTTGAGATTTTTGCTGGGTCGTCGAAGTCTTGAATGTTTGCCATCTTTGATATTGCAATGGACTGCCTTTGACATTACACTGCGTAACGTGACGTTACGCTATGTTGCGTAATGCAACGTAGTATGCTAAAAAGTTAAGATTTTTAAAACATAGAAAACTCGCAAAGTTGAAGGCTTGCCGCCGTGCACCCATCGTTTTGTTCTGTGGTCTAAAATTTTTAATTGTAATGTGTTGTGCCTTGTCATGACTCCTTGGCTGAATTGCTAGATTTTGCCGAACCGTCGAGGCCTCGAAATTTTTATGGTGTTTCAATGGCCCCTCTGTGTTGATGTTTAGAGGGCTTGCCCGAAAGATGTCGACAAAGAATACGAAACACCAGAGAGGTAAAGGCACCAACAACGTTTATCGGAGATTGCTCAAATGTCGCTCTGTCAAACTTGGAAGTGCAAAGGCAGGGTAGGGAAGAAATTATAGAAGGGATTTTACAGAAGTAAGAGGAGGGAGGTTCGGGGAAGACTCAAGCATGTGAACATAAAACTTTCACGAACAAGTCATTAGGCATCCTTTCGCGAGTGTATTTGCGAGAAGTCACGCTGCCATACTGTATATGAAGGGCTTGCACGGACGAGTTGTGTTATGCCCGTATCGCCTGCCTGAGTTGTTTTACATCCATTTTGCCAAGCTTTGCCCATTTTTTTTGAACTACATTCCACTAGGTGAGTTGCGTTACGCCAATTCATGGACACGATGATGTGAAAAAATTTGATTGAATGTTCACGCTCTATACAAGCAAAGAAGATGGTAAAGGCGGCTGCGAGGACAAGGGAAGGAGAAAGTGAAGTAACATATCTAATGGGGGGAGAGGTAGGGTTTGCACCCTCAAGTAGCCAGGCTAGTCTGAACAACCACTTCAGGACGCCGCGACACCTCACCTTCTGATGAATGCATTCTCGATCAACGCTGTCGTAGCAAGTAACCTACAAAACATAATAGAGAGCAGAGCGCAAGAGCAATCGTCCTAATTGCTAAGGAGGGAGGCTGTTGAAAAAAGCGCCGTCCAAAGTGAAAAGGAGAGCGTAGGCTACAAAACAAGGACCGTAATAAGGAGCAAGGGTCCCAATGTTGATGCCGAGGTACACAGTTCTAACCCCGAATCCGTGCGAGGACCGTGCTGGAGAGAAAACGAATCCGAGGTGCCCTGAACGGTCTTGTCAATCAGACAGGGACTTACTTGATCAGTAAAAATTTTGTGATATTTGGATGACAAAATGATGGTTCTTTATGAGAAGATATAATATTGTTAATTTCAAAGATAATTGAAATTGATGTAATCGATTTAGAGCGATTTGCGAGATGCATGTAAATAGGGAACAAGAGATTAGATTTAGAATGTAGGTAATCCCCAGATCTGGGATTCAACTCATGAACCAAATATATTAGATACAATGATTACAAGTAGACTTCGATTTAAGTGAAGTACATGCCAACAACAAGAAGGCTGTTCAAAGATGAAGCAAGCAAAGGTCGATCTACCTTGTTCTAATGGATCTAGGTACAAGGAGGTTGGTCCTGAAGCAGAATGTCCATCAAATAGTTATTTCTGACTGAAGTTTTTGCCAATTTTCTTCGATATTCTTGCGATTACTGATCCTCTTTGTTCTCTTGTCAATCCTTGCTAAAAGTTGCCAAACATTGCCAATGGAGAAGAAAAATAATCACCCACAGAGAAAATCTGTTAATCTTAGGAGAAAATTTTTTGCCAACCCTTTGATCTTTGTCGACTGGGGTATTTATAAGATTAGGGTCAGGAGAAAAACGTAGTTTAGATGATGCATGTCCTGAACCTGTACAATGTCGTTGACTTGATGTGTTTGTTGTTGAAGCTTGCGGCGCCATACTGCGTAGCGCGTTTTAAACCACTCTTGTTTGGGCTTTGGCGATAGGCTGTTCTTTGATTATGTTGTGATACGCTAGAGAGCGTATCGCGGCGTATGAACTGATGATGCTCGTATTATATTATTTTTGTCTTTGTTTATATTATGCTGTACCATGCTAGATTACGTTGCATCATGCTAAATTACGCCTCATAGCGTACTTCAGCGTAAAATAGCGAACCTGAGAAAAATGAAAGTGTTGTCGCCGCGCTTCCTCTGTTTCTGATTAATGCTTCCGGGGTTTATTACGCCACACTGCGTAACATAGCGTAATAGGCCCCTTAATCGAGGAAGAAAACCTACTAAAATGCACGGCATGCTGCAGATCATTGCCTAAGCCTTGATATCTTTGCCAGGTTGTCGAAGTCTTGAATGTTTGCAATCTTTGATGTTGCGGTGGACTGCCTTTGACATTACACTGCGTAATGCGACGTTACACTATGTTGCGTAATGCACCGTAGTATGCTAAAAAGTTAAGATTTTTGAAACATAGAAAACTCGCAAAGTTGAAGGCTTGTCGCTATGCATCCATCGTTTTGTTCTATCGTTTGAAATTTTTAATTGTACTATGTTGCGCCTTGTCGTGACTCCTTGCCTAAATCGCTAGATTTTGTCGAACCATCGAGGCCTCGAAATTTTTATGGTGNAATCAGGGCCTTCACTCGCTCCAGAAGTTCCTTCAAGCAGCCTTTCTCTATGCCACGTACTCCAACAATCTGCACCATAGATACTGACAGCAGAGGCATTTTTGGCAGTCTTCTCTCTTCTGCTGGCAGGTGGTAGAACATGGCAGGAGCGTGAAACGCGCAGTGAACATCAATAGTAGTTGCAAGCAGATTGCAAATGGTAGTGTGCTTGCCTTGCAGTAGCAATTGTTGAACGACGGTTTTTTGTTTTTTCAGATAGAAATAGACACATTTTTTTTTTGCTTTTTTACCCACGTGATAGAGACCAACACCCAACAACGGCGGTCCCAACGCAGACACCGTGAGGGGTATCGGTAGAAGTCTTTCTTTTTGCCTATAAACAGAAACCTGGCAAAGACAGGTTGTATGCACAAGAAACACAAATAGCATTAATATCGTTTTGTTCTTTATTTATTTGCTTTCAAACAACAAGACAGATTTTTCTTTCTGCCATCTCCAAGCGCAGAAGTAGCCGTGGTGTTAGATAAGTTTTACAGTTTTCAATATTATTATTTGCATTTTATTTTGAATTATTTATTATACTATTTTATATTGCACAAATTATTTAACTTTTCAATATTCTTATTAAATTTAAAGCTTTTAATATTTTGTTTAAAATATTGTTATTATTGCCCTGGGCGATAGTCTCCTAAAATGAGTTTTCACAGGTGTTGCGGCGTGTCCAAAATTTATGTATAAGTGTTGATGAAAGCACATGGTTTTGCTTTCATTCCATGAAAGTATGCTGACCTCTGTTATACAGATTTTATATTCAGGACATATCACAGTCAAATACATGTGCACATATATCATCATAAACAACAGATATATCTTCCTAAACATAGAATGTCTCCGAGACCTACATGTAAAGTCTATAATTCAACCAACAACAATGAATGACTCCTCTGAGACTTTCATGTAAAGTCGATAATATTATTAAGGTCTCTGGGCGGATTTTCCCCCTCAGTCGGCAGGTTCCTACCCTGCTCTCCAACTTGTAAAAAAACCTTTCCCTCTTAAAAATAAGTGAAAAAGACAAACATTTCAAAGATTTCTGGTAAAGAGTAACATTACGGGCACACATAACCAAAGATACTGCAATACCAATAAGAAAAACTGTTGTGGCGACTGGACCATGGAAAGGATTTTGAAATTGATTTACGTACCAGAGTTAAATATTACTACCACCAACAGCGCATTTGATTGAATTGTAACCAGTGTCAAAGGACATAAGGAAGATACTAGTTTTCTTGCAATTTATGACTTATTACTCAAATTATCAAAACAAGTAAATCATGAACAGTCTAAGATCATTTTAGATTATTTTAGATTATGTCGTAGTTTGAGAAATCTGCCATTAATTACCAGATCTAAGATATATGGCAATGCAACACTGAAGCCCATTTAAAATCCCATGGTACATTTAATCTAATAAATAGTATTATATTCTTATTGAGTTTTTAAGTTTACTATATTGTTTATTACTAATTCAGATGCCAACAAAAAAACTAAAACTTCTATATTTGATTTTCTATTCTAACTGAGATGGAAAAAATTGGACACAGCAGCTGTGGATATAACTGCTCTATTTTGCTAATATTGATGATTTTAATCTGATTTTTACACTGATTTATTCAAATTTTTTTATCCAATTTAGCCAACCCGATCTAATTTTTCAATCTATGGATTACATTGATAAGAAAAGTCTCATGAAAGCAGGAAACTGGATTCTGTGCTTCGAACCTGAAGTAGGAAGCTTACAAAGTCTAACCAGAAAAATTAAATAAATAAATAAAAATACAATTCAGTATCAAGTTTTCAGATAATCCGCATTAATTAGGGTGCGAATAAATGCAAAATCAATTTGCAAAAAGTCCAAAATTTTGAATACTCAACTACTGTTACCTAGGTAACAACTGCTTTGAACCTGAAATAGGAAGCTTACACAATATAACCAGAAAAATTAAATAAATACAAACACGATAAACCAGTGTCGATTTTTCAGGTAATCCGCATTAATTAAGGTATGAATAGATGCCAAGCCAATTTGTGAAATTATTATACAATCAATCCAAATTTTGAAGGCTCAACTGTCATCACCTAGGTAACAATTAGAAAAATTAAAAAGAATGCAACTAACACAATGGAGTTTATTCACTGTCATATTAACCAAAATCCAAAATATTTCAACGGGAAGTGTTCAGGTCATGCTTCCACAGTGCAAGACTGGCAAAGTTAGAACCCTGAATAATGGAAATCTAAAATAGACAATAAGAAACTCTTAAGACCGGCAAAGTCAGAACACTGAATAAACAGAAAAGCTAGACCCCGAAATGTTATTACTCTGGATACAGAATTTTCAAACAAATAATGAGACACCATTAGGTGGATGTACATACAGGGGTGTCAAAAGTAGAGCATCTAGAATTAGAAGTGGTGATGCTTGTGCTTTTTCTCCTCATGCTTTGCTTCTTCCTTCTTATGGTGTTCATGAACAGCGAGTCCGAATCCACCCAGAGCTGCAGTTTCCGCCAAAGTTTCTCTCACTTTGTGGCTATGAGCATGCTCCCGGTCCTTCTTCGCCTCGTGCTCCTTGTACTTGTTGGGGCCAACCTCACCCATGCTAGGCATAGGGCCTTGACCAATAGTAATATCTATTGTGAAAATTCAGTATTCCTAAATGAAATGTTCTTTTTCAAAAAATATTAAAAAAAAAGTATTTTGACATAAACCATAAAACTTAAAGCTTATTTTTTCCCCATTTTCTTATTTCAGTTTTCCTGTGTGTTACGGTTGACATGGCAAAGGCGGTTGACATGGCAAAGGTAGTTGATGGTTACAGTTGACATGGCAAAGGCGGTTGACATGGCAAAGGTAGTTGATGGTTACAGTTGACATGGCAAAGGCAGTTGACGGTTTAGGGTTGGGGTTTCTCCCGTAGGCTGCTATTTACACTGGAGCCAGCCAAAGCCAGAGGAGGGGAGCCAAAGGAGGAGGGGTAGAGCCAGAGTTTGCAATGGCCATTTTCTGTTCTGTAGCCAGCAGGGTGGGGTACTGATCAGGGCCTTCACTTGCTCTAGCAGTGCCTTTCAGCAGCCTTTCTCTGCGCCACATACTCCAACAATCGGCACCAGAGATACCAATAGCAGAGGCATTTTTGGTAGTCTTCTCTCTTCTGCCAGCAGGTGGCAAAACACGGCAAGAGCGTGAAATATGTGGTGAACATTAACAGCAGTTGCAGGCAGATTGCAAATGACAGTGTGTTTGCCTTGCAGTAGCAATTGCTAAATGACAGTTTTCTGTTTTCTCAGATAGAAATAGACACGTTTTTTTTTCACACGACAAAGAACAACGCCCAATAGCGGCAGTGCCAACGTAGACACCGTGAGGGGTATCGGTAGAAGTCTTTCTTTCTACCTATAAACAGAAACCTGGCAAAGACAGGTTGTGTGCACAGGCAACACAAATAGCATTAACATCGTTTTATTCTTTATTTATTTGCTTTAAATAACAAGACAGATTTTTCTCTCTACCATCTCCAAGCGCAGAAGTAGCAGCGGTAGCAGATAACTTTTACAATTTTCAATATTATTATTTGCATTTTATTTTGAATTATTTATTGTACTCTTTTATATTGCACAAATTATTTAACTTTTTAATATTCTTGTTAAATTTAAAGATTTTAATATTTTGTTTAAAATATTGTTATTATTGTTTTGTCACATAGCCCTATCCAGCTGAGACTGTTAATATTGCTATCGTATCAACCAACTTTACCAGCCTAAGAAAGCTACCTAGGGAAAATGTTAGGGATTATAACCTTGGATTCCTTCATTAACTTACCTATGTGCCAAATGAGATGCGACCACAACCATATGTTATCTTCAACTTCTATCTCTCTACCATTGATCCATTCTTCACTTATGCTATCAAATCTTATCTCAACATAATGGAAATACAAGGTGCAATGTCAAAAGCGGTGGAATTAGAGCAAATAACCCTTATGAACAGCATCCAAACCCAATTGGAATTATGAGTGTTAGTAACCCTATGCAATCAAACCCACTCCTACCAACTTTTTAAACATCTAATGTTATGCCTTAAGCTGTTTCTCCCTTTCAATCAACTCAACCTTTAAGTAATTACTCACAAGGCCCCATGTCCTCTTCATTCTTACCATTCAACACTGGTTTAAATGATGACCAATCAAAAACCTTAATTCAATCTATTATCAACCCAAAGGGGACATCAAATTTGGTTGAACCACCAACTCAAACTCAAAATCAGATGACCCAAATACTCACTTCACTACAAAAACTATTCAATAAAGTGGTTGGGCTAAAGAGAAACAATAACAAAAGCCTTATACAACCAGAAAAACCAAATGCATTAATCAACGATGATTACTGTTGTCTTCATAATACGAGGCAACATTCTGAAAAGACTTGTCCTCAATTTACAACATTGTATGGTGACAATACGCAAGGGCAACAAAATGAAAAAACCCCTATCATGGTCCTTAATGTACCTCATGAGACTAAAAATGAAGAGGTTTCCTCATTAGAACAAGTTATGGTAGGCGACCCTAACCCACACAACACTCGCTACCACAAAATTAGTGACATTATGAATCCTACACAACAACAAACTAGGAATAATTCCTATACACCTCCAAACAAGAGAGTTCCTAGTCAAAGAAATGCAAACAACCAATGTGGGCCATCCCAAGTAATTGCCCCACAACGACCAAACCCCCCATCTGTACTTAGAAGAGTTCCATCTCAACAAGAAGCCAAAGATGAACATAAGAATTATGATTTGGTTGAGGACTTAAAAAGAGTTAAAGCCAATATTTCGATGTATGACCTCCTACACTTTAACAAAATGAAAGAAGAGATTCGGGATATGATTCATATACCCGTAGCCCAAAGAGAAAAATCCCCAATTCCCAAAAGGCAAGTTCACTTTGCTGAAAGTCCTAATACATTATTAGTATAAAACGTGAATAATTCCATGTCTAGCAAAAAGGACCATCCCCATTTCCTAACCACTTTGATTATTTTAGGAAAGAATGTCCATAACTGTTTAATGGATTCAGGGACAACTGTTAGTGTTATGCCTTTTGACGTTTGTAATGCTTTAGGAGCACAAATGATACCACAAACTAAAAGTGTGATTCAACTCGATGGATCTAGCGTACCTATGGTAGGGTTATTAAAAGGAGTAAAGGTACAACTTAAGCAATACCTTACATTTACATGTTATACGAATATCCTAATAGTTGACATGAAACCCACATATGGTGTGCTCTTATCTAGGACTTTTGGAGCTAAGTTTGGGGGCTTCTTTAGGTTAGATTTCTTAGAATTATTAATCCCTATCAAAGGAAAATCTGAATACATGACTATACCCCAAGAACCCTTCTACAAACAAGTAGTAACAACCTTGGATCAAAAAAATCAATCTTTGGAAGATCGAAATGATAATCTTTATGTTGGAGTTATTGAGGTTGAGTGTAGTGAACATGTTGAAAATGACTATGTGAGTGGAACTACAAAAAATTCTATATCTTATGCAAATCTCATCCAATCCTATCAAAGTTCTAGAGAAGTTGAAGAAAACTATGGAGACACCTTGCCTTATCAATGACATGATGGATTTTGTCTAAGTGATCCACCACCTTTAGGGGAATACAAAGATATAAATAAGACCTTACCTGTTAAAACATTTGAAGGTGTGATAAATTTTAATAACACATCCATGAAACTTTCTCCTAGAAAAGTTATATCCGATGACCCACCAAAACCTAGACCTATCATTGAAACTTATATTAAAGAAAAAATTTATAGAAAACGATCAAGCAAGATAAGTGTAGGTCTTGATTTTCATAATCTTAAGCATCAACAAATTGTCAAGAGATGGTTCGATAAAAAATATGCAACTAAAAATTTTCAAGTAGGTGATCTAGTCCTTAAGAGAGATAGAGTGTCTGGTCAAATTGGCCCTCAAACTAAGTTTTCACCTATGTGGTCAGGTCCATTTCAAATTGTAGACATCACTGCCCCAAATGTGTTCAAGGTTGCTGATTTGCAATGATATAGGTTGAATAAGAATTTTAATGCATTTCATTTAAAACATTTCTACTTAGGTACCCCATGTGGGCATCTAGGAGATTCTTAGTTGCATGTTTTCTTCCCCTTTTTCTTTGCATTTCATATGTATATTGTTGCGATTCCATATTTTGCTTGCATTTTCATCATTTCTTTCTTAGCATATTGTTTTGATTATTGTGTTCTTCATATGATTTTAATAATCATTTGTCATTTGAGTTACTAGATATTGGGTCATCTTAACACCATTGAAAAATAATGTAGGTATAATATAATTTACTATTACTATAATATAATGCTATAAAATCCGCTTTATATTTTATAAATACTATAACTCTTTCCAATTGATTCCAAGGTTTCAGTTTATTTGTTATGTTAGATTATGGAGCATTTGACTTATACAAACTTATCATGTTATCATCATGATCATGTGGGTGTAGGATATGTGATGTTGGAGAGTGGTTAGTCATAATTACTAGGGGACCTTGGAAAATTCTATCCTTTTCTCTCATAAGCCCAAGCCCTCATGTATGATGATCCATGGCTATTCTGTGAACAACAAGGTGAAGTGTGTTCATTTCTACTTTAGAACCCTTAGCCACCCAGGAGACCTGCTATGATGCCACCAATCAAAGGCACATACACGAGGGTTGAACTACACCATGGGCAAAGTTTCCAATAGGACTATGCTCTTTGGCAGTATAGCTAATCGGCCAGACTCGTGTTGGAATTCCTACCTCAAGAATGAAGTACACCATGAGCAAATTTTTCTTAAATAATAATAATAATAATAATAAAACGAAGGAAAAATTTGAAAGTTGTGGCTCACTATGATCTAACATGAGCTTTAGCGCATCCTCCTCATTAAGTTTTGTATAAGTCTCTTGCTCAAAATAGTCTGCATACTTTTACTGTTACCTTGTGAGAATATTGAGAATGAGAGCTTAAGCATNAGCATTATAATTTACTTTCAAATTTTTATTTCTTTGTTTTGTGATGTTTTTGATTTACCATTTATTGCATTTTTTTAAAAAATTTCATGATATTTGTTGCTCCTTGCACTTGCATGCAATTTGTAGTTTGGGGGCTAAGTGTTGGGGCCAACCTCACCCATGCTAGGCATAGGGCCTTGACCAATAGTAATATCTACTGTGAAAATTCAGTATTTCCAAATGAAATGTTCTTTTTTAAAAAAGTTTTTTTTTTAAAAAGTATTTAGACATAAACCATAAAACTTAAGGGTTACTTTTTTTTTTTGCTCATTTTCTTATTTCAGTTTTCCCCCGTTACGGTTGACATGGCAAAGGCAGTTGATGGTTTAGGGTTAGGGTTTCTCCCGCAGGCTGCTATTTACAACGGAGCCAACCAAAGCCAAAGGAGGAGGGGCAGAGCTAGAGTTTGCAACGACCATTTTTTGTTCTGCAACCAGTAGGGTGGGGCACCGATCAGGGCCTTCACTCGCTCCAGTAGTGCCTTTCGGCAGCCTTTCTCTGCACCACGTACTCCAACAATCAGCACTAGAGATACCAATAGCGGAGGCATTTTTGGCAGTCTTTTCTCTTCTATTGGCAGGCGGCAGAACAAGACAGGAGCGTGAAACGCGCGGTGAACATCAATAATAGTTGTAGGCAGATTGCAGATGATAGTGTGTTTGCCTTGCAGTAGCAATTGTGGAATAACAGTTTTCTGTTTTCTCAGATAGAAATAGATGTTTTTCTTTTCTTTTCTACCCACGTGACAAAGACGAACACCAACAGCAACGATGCCAACGGGGACACCGTGACGGGGATCGGTAGAAGTCTTTCTTTTTGCCTATAAACAGAAACCTGGCAGAGACAGACTATATGCACAGGCAACAAAAATAGCATTAACATCATTTTGTTCTTTATTTATTTGCTTTCAAACAACAGGACAGATTTTTCTCTCTGCGATCTCCAAGCGCAGAAGTAGCCGCGATGGTAGATAACTTTTACAGTTTTCAATATTATTATTTGTATTTTATTTTGAATTATTTATTGTACTATTTTATATTGCACAAATTATTTAACTTTTTAATATTCTTATTAAATTTAAAGCTTTTAATATTTTGTTTAAAATATTGTTATTATTGTTTTGTCACATAGCCCTCCCGGGTTTCCATATGCATATGGGAGACACCCTTAGCGATAGTCTCCTAAGACAAGTTTTAACAGGTGTTGACGGCGTATCCAAAGAAAGAAGGTACTTACGAGGGCAAAAGCACCGGCAGTAAGAGCACCAACCTTGCCCATGTGCTGCTCATGCTTGTGATACTTCTCCTGCATCTTGGCAGCCTCAGCTGCTTCTTCTTCGGTGGCGTACACAACCTCCTGTTTCTTCTCATGATGGAAGATGTTCAAGTGGTGGTGATGCTTCTGCTCCCAGCCATTTCTCTCTCTCTTCGCTCAATCCAGAGAAACGAAGTCAATCATATCTGAATTGCATTGATGAGTATCGGCCACATTATGGGATCTCTTCTATTTATAGGGGTAATTAGGGTTCTGATCTCTGCGCGTGTAATAAACGCGTAATTACTTTGCCATACCAATTACTTTGCGTCCTTTTCAATACGCGGAGAAACATAACTACAGGGATTGAAAACTTGCTCCACTTGGCTTACAAAATCCGTTGATAACAATGCAATTTATTGAATAAACAAGTTTGGGTTTTATGATTTCTTTTTATCCCACCACGTTCTCTTCCGCTGAAAAATGTTCATGCACCAGCACGACCATGCTGCAGGTACGCCCCATTTCTGTTCGATTCCGTTTCACACAGTTGCATTTTTCGAGACTTTGTAAGTCTCCCATTTAGCCTTTTCTTGAGAATTCATGTTCACGGTTCCTCCAAGATACCTTCCAGAGGAAAACATTTAGTATCATGCCTTCCATATATGGGCCGAGTAAAATTCAGCTTTAAGCTGCAAAGCTTATTAAGGTTTGACGTCTAAATGTTTTTACCTAGTACCACAGCCCTTCGCTTACAGATGTGACTTTGGCTGCTGCTACACGTACAAGTGTAGGCATTCATCGAACCCACAACATCTCTTCTAACAGCGGGTCACTGCATACTCCTGTGTGCAAAGTTTATATGTATGATGCAAATTTGAAGTTGCTACTTCAAAAGAAAAGTTAGCGGACCTTTTGGTTAAGATGCCTGGCTTGCCCCAGACAAAAAAAGGTCCGACACTCAACCATTCTAGTAAATCCATGAACTAGTGCAAAATATATCAACCTTATGACTTGCAACTACAACTTACATGCACTTGCCTGTTCAAAGGTTATAAAGAATCAAATTCCATTTTAAAAAGATTATCAAATTATCATCATCATTCTAATTTTATCTCAATTACATAGGGTCACCTATATGCTTTCTTTTACTTAGCTCACTTATAATGACAGTCAAATTTATGTTAATATCTAAATCTTGGATATCTTTATCTATTCTTACAAACCAAAAATATTTGGATCTACCTTTTTACTTAAAGGTGTGTGTGAGTGAGGAATGGGGGATGGAGTGGGAATAGGTATGAGAACCTAAAACAATTTGATTATAGGTACAACCCAAGACATATAGTGAACTAAATATTTTAGAACTTAAAAAAGAATATAATCACTCCTTAAGTACAATTGAAAATTGCAATATTTTACCTTCAAATCATTATCAATAACAAGCTAATAATTTAAGTCCTTCCCATTGGTCTAACTGTGAGGTGTTAGCCTAGTCATAAAACTCTTGATTTAGAAACTTCAAATTATAAGATCGATTTTAATAGGCAATGCTAAGTTATAAATTTCTATTTAAGTTCTACGAAAGTTTCATGTTGGTCATATATTGAAAGGGTACAAATGTTTATTTAGTTCTTAATAATGAGGTATTATTCTAGTGGTAGGACTCTTGATTTGAAAGCTCCAAGTTATGGGTTCAATTCTATCAGGTAATGCTAAGTTACATATCTTGGGGTATAGTTATATTACAATTATTTTGGGGTCTCAAAACCCCCATCCCCCGTATAATTCTCATTCTAGCAATCCTACTTCTCCTTAGTCTACCTCTTTACTATTTTACCTCAACTTTGATAAAGAAACCTTTTTTCATAGTTGCACTCTTTGCTCCTATTAGCAAATGACCAAATCTAATCTTTTTTTGTCATAAGCAAGTTGTTAATTTAATCTTTCCTTTCAATCTAGCATAGATTGGTTTATCATATAACACACCATTAACTTCTTCACACTTCATCCATCTTGCTTATATTTTTATTTGTCACATTATTGTTAATCTAAATATTCATTTGTATAGGTAATCACATTCATTTAAAATAATCTGGAGTCTTGATAAACAATTTATTGATCCAGTGCGACATTGTACCTATAACATTGTAGTGCTTTCATACGATATTATAGATATGATGTATTTGAGTCTTGTAAAGTCTATTTTTGTGAATTCATAGTTAGTTTGTGAGTGCCAACAATGTGATTATAAGCAATTGTACAATGTCTTTATTCTAGTAGTGTACCTCAATACACCTTGTAAATAAAGATAAAAATTATTTCTAATCATTGCAACATCTCACATAGAATAATTTTACTTTTTATTACAATTTACTTTTCAATGTCTTTTATATTCCCAATGCAATTTACATTTTCAATGTATGTTAACATTTTGGTAGAATAAGTATGATTGGATTCAAGCATTAAACTTAATTTTTTGGTGATCTAATAGTAAGCGAGTTACTTGGTAATCCTAGTGATAGTTGGATGAGCACAAGACGTGAATGATAGACCATGATTGAATATATATAATGTTAGACTATGATGAGTGGTGAGGTACCCCTATGCTCAACTATACAAATACGAGTGTTTCACGCATGATCCGGTTGAATTCCAAGGACTAAGTGTACTTATGTGCCCTTGTGGAACAAGGACAGGTTGGTTGATTGTTATCTTCCCAAGCTTACTTGTATGCCATGATTGTATGGTTAAGTAAGCTTGAGGCATATGATTTTTATGGCTTTTATGTTTTTATGTCCTATGCTAGTAGGGAAGGAGAGAAGTAACTAAGTAACTAATTTAACTTAACTACTCATTAACTAAGTTCTAACTAATCCTAACATAGCATCTGTTCTCACTTGCCGTACACATCCTAAACTAGTGCAACACTATTGGGATTACCGAATGCTAATTGTTACTAAGTTACCAAGTGTTACTTGCATGATTGAAGTGATTGTATTGAGTGTAATTTAACGATTTTCTTAATTGATCAAAATGAATTGCTACACTAATAACATAAATGTAAAGTGCATAAAATAAAATACATGTATAAGAAAATAAAATAAAATAAATGCGTAAGAAAAAAAATTTCAAGTGTTGCAAGGATGAATCAAAGAGCTCATCTTTATTGCCATACACAAGGTGTGCTTAGGTACACAATGCTGGAATAAAGATCCGTCCACACTTAGACCTCCTTCCGCAGGCACTTGGAAAATACTCTAACTTTCAAACAGAATACAAGAGTTCCACTACTTGACTGCTAAAAGACTTCTTTTCAATTGTGCACCTGGGCACTATATTTATAGGCTTGGGAGAAACTACTCTAATAATTAGAGTAACCACTCTAATAATTAGAATAAACTACTAGAGTAACTACTCTAATAATTAGAATAAACCACTACAATAACTACTCTAATAGTTAGAGTAAACTGCTAGAGTAACCACTCTCATCATATCCCCACGATCGAATGAAAACTCTTCCTTGAGTTCTTTACAAAATATTGGGAAGGTATGGGATTATTGACTAATTGACAATTGATAGTGGAATGGGATGACAAACTCAACATGCCCAGTGACAAATCAATAAGCATATTACAACATTGTGGTGAACACTCATACATAAATGACATCCAAGCCTTTATTTGGTAGCTTGTAGAGAAAGAGAAATAAAGAAACTGAAGCATGTTTCTGCCAATGCTAAGATTATGCCTTTTGTTGTTTATCCATAGCCACGCCACTAGACTTTCTCCTTTCGTAAATGCTCCAATTCCAGTCCATCCTGAGTGCTTCCTCCAAGCCCAGTCCATTGTTTACATGATCACCATTTTCACACATAACACAATCACAAATGAGAAAGGATAGGATAGATAAACCACAATGTAGTTGATACCTTGCCTTGATATGAATCACATTGGCTGAGTTGTGGTTATGGAAAAAAATGGTTTAGAGATTTATCATAGGTGACTACCCAAGGTGTAGGGGTTAGGTGAAGAGTAAAATGGAGAAAATTGAAACATTTGTGCTAAGGCCCCCATGACTAAGAGCAAACCTCCAGTAGCTATAAAATGGAAAAACATGGGGAACAAGAAAGATGAAAAATATCAATGACAACAACAATAAAATGTATGTCATGGATGGGGTTAAAACAAGAAATGATTGATTGTAGGAAATTTTTAAGGGAAAGAAGTTAACAATTGCACCAAAAACAAATGCTAGTGGGTCCCCAAAGTAGGCCCATGCCCTTTATGCCCTGACAAACCCACAAACCAAAGAGTCCGTAGGCTCTAGGAATGTCATTTGGAAGTAAGAGTTAAAAACTTACCCATAAGAATTCACCAAAGAAAAATAGTGCATCAACCTAGAACAGACTAATGATAAAACTGACAATGAGGTGGAAAATTGGAAGAAATATGGAGAGGAGAGAATGGAATGGAATCCTAAGAACAAGGTTGTGTAAAGTCCCTTATGTATTTCATGGTTAATGTGACTGAGTAGAACTCATCCCTAATCCAAACTCAAACAAAACATATTCAGTGACCTCGCATCAACACACTTGACCAATCCATCCACCTGAAGCAACAAGAATGTTTCCACAAAGATTCACCACCATTCCAAGGAGAGGAAGATGGAGAAGTAGGAAGCAAGAAAGGGCCTTAGTTAGAGGGAAACTTCAGGCATGGGTAACATGTCTTTCTAGTTCCATAACTAGTGCTTGTAGCCCATATTACTTTATTATGTCTAAGTGGTGTGCTTTGAATTCTAACTTTTCTCTTTTTCTCTATTTTTTTTTGATGTTTATGTATGAGAACCACACCATGCAAAGACTTATTTTTATTCACTCAGCTTTCTAATTTTTGAACAATGTTAAAATGGAGAAAAACCCAAGAAAAAGCATCCAAGCACTCAAGAGAATGGCCAACAAAAATTCATCGAATTCCCTTGAAGTCACATGCTTCTCATCCTTTGAGTCTTTCCTTGGTTTGAAAAATACTTAACCACCAATTCATTAATAAGTTTACTCAGAAAAAAGGGACTATACAGTTCCAAGCCAAAGGAGACCATAGAGTTGTATGGATGAGTGGACGATGTGGACTCATTTCTTGTTTTACCAAAAGAACCATATATTAATATCAACATCATAATTCAAAGGTAAAAACCAAACATTAGCAATCAATATGATATAATTCAATCCACCATCATGAGCACTTATTGGATGACGAATAAAAGTAAATCAAGCAATCAAAAAAATAGTAAAAATATGAACGATGGTGTAAAACAAAAATTCAAAAAGAACTAAGGGCCTAGAATGGTTAGCATAGGTGGCCATCTCCCCATGATTGATTTGGAAGGAGGAGATCTAAAATAGTGAGCAAGGTTGTTCACTAACAGAGGCAGCATGTGTACTAGTTGTCCTAAGCTCATGAAAAGTTTTGGTTTGTTGCATGTTGATCAAAAGTTTCTTATCTAGGCTCTCGGGTTTGTATATTGTCATGGCCCCTAAAGGAAAAGTTGCATAAATAATATAAGGTCCTTCCCATAGTGTTTGAAATTTAGTACATTGTGGCACATGTGTGGGATTCTAGTGGAGAACCTTATCTCTTGGTTGATATTTAACTTTTCTAATTCTTAGGTCATGATGTTGCTTATTGAATGCCTTGTGCAATTCGTTAGATGATAGGGCAACTAGTTAGTTTTCATCTAGCAAGTTAAGGGTTACTAACTATTGTTTCTATGCTAGATCAAGGTCAAGGTTGAGGTCACATGCCATGGGTAGTGTATGGAGCTCAGTTTGAATGGGAAGCATTGGTAATTTATGGTACATTAACTCATAGGGAGAGTAGCCTGTAGGAAGTTTCCACGTGGAGCGGTATTCCCAAAGAGCATCATTCAATTTAGTGCTCCAATATTACCTAAACTTGCAAATGGTTCTTGTCAATACCTTAATAATCTCCCTATTGGTGACTTCTGCTTGACCATTTTCTTGGGGGTGGTATGGTGTAGTCAATTTATGCTCAACTCCTAAGCGTTGCATTAATTTTTGAAAAGTTGCACCTATGAAGTGTGTACCATTGTCTGAAATAAGTGCATGTGACACACCAAGCCTGTTTATGATTTGTTATTCAATAAATCGTGTAGCTGTAGATTATGTACAATCTTTAATAGTAGCTGCTTCGGCCCATGTTGTTAGGTAATCAATGGCAACAATAATATAAGCTTTTCCATTGGACATTGGTGTAATCGGTCCTATAAACTCGATTCCCAAAATGTTGAAGGGTTCTAATAGTTGAATCCATTGTTACAGATCCTCCATTCTAGCAGTCATTCCCCCATCACATTGACAGGGCTCACAAGATTGGATGAAACGATGGGCGTCCCGAAATAATGTAGGCCAATAATATCCTGCAAGCAGGATCTTGATGGCCGTTCATCTCCCAGCATAATAACCCCCACAAGGACCCTCATCAGCATCTTCGAGAACTTGCATTTAATCTATATTGGAAACACACCATCGAACTAAGCCTTTGATACATACTTTGTAAATTTTCCCATTAATCTCCATAAAGTACTTGGCTTAGTGAAGAAACTGTTGTTTCTTCTTAAGGTTTAACTCTTGTGGTATTTGTTGGATGAGGAGATAGGTAAGAATGCTAGTATATGAGTTTGTCTCCATGGGTGATTGATCATTCACTACACCAGCAAAGAGGAATTCATTAGGGAAATGATTAGAAATTGGATACTCACCCTCTTTGTTGTCCCATCACAACCGAGATAAATGATCAATAACTACATTCTCAGTGCCCTTGTGATCGATCATCATTGAATCAAACTCTTGTAAGATTACAATCCATCATATGATATAAGGGCTTACCATTGGCTTATACATGAGGAACTGGATCACACTATGATTTGTATGTATATATACTTTATATCCCAATACATAGTGTCTAAAATTTTCTAGTGCAAACACTACAACCATTAATTCTTTCTCTATAGTAGTGTAGTTAAGTTGTGCACCAATGATACTTCTACTTGTAGAGTGGATGTAGTAAGTACACTTCTAGTCATCTAACTCTGTAAGTACGGCTCCTAAGGCATAGTTGGATGCATCAGTCATGATATGGAATGGTTTAGACTAGTTAGGAGCTTCTAGAATGGGTGTTTCTACTAGCTTCTGTTTTAGAGTTTGGAAAGCTAATTCACATTCCCTAGTCCACTCGAAAGGTACATCCTTTTTCATTAATTTTACCAATGGTTTGGAAACCTTTGAAAAGTTCTTAATAAATCTCCTATAGTAGCGAGTATGTCCAAGGAATGACTGAATATCTTTGATAGTTTCTAGTTGATGGGTAATTCCTTGGATAATTTTGATTTTCTTAGGGTCTACCTCTATCCTTGCGTATGAGATTTTGTGCCCTAGTACTACACCTTCTTAGACCATCAAATGGCTTTTTTGCCAGTTGGGCCTCAAATTGGTTTCTACACATCTTTTTAACACTTGCTCTAACCAGTCCAAAATTTGATCAAAGTTTGCTCCATAGGTGGAGAAATCATCCATAATGACTTCTATACCATTTCCTATCTACTGTTGGAAGATACTTAGAACTAGTTGTTGAGATGTTGTAGGGGCATTACACAAGCTAAACAACATTTGTTTGTATGAAAACGTTCCCCAAGGACTAGTGAACGTAGTCTTGGCTTGGTCTTCTACGGCTATTTGTATTTGATTATATCCACTATGTACATCTAGAAAACTATAGTAGCAATGCCTTGCGATGGTGTCTAAGACTTGGTCAATAAATGGCAATAGAAAGTGATCTTTGAATGTTGCCATATTCAGTAACTTGAAATCTATGCACACTCTCTATTTGCCTCCCTTTTTAGGCACAATAACTAAGGGGATAACACATTCACTATTAGCAATGGGGTATATGAACCCAGCCTTGAGAAGTTATTTGATTTCTTTCTTGACTACTTGCTTCAGCTTTAGGTTCAAATGCCTCTGTGATTTTCTTCAAGGCTTCATGGAGGGGTTAGTGTAAATCCTATGTTGGCATATCCTAGGATCTATTCTAGTTAATTCAAGATGACCAAGTGAAGGCTTTTGACCATCTATTGATTACCTTCAGTAGTTCTTCTTTCTATTTTGGAGCAAGCCTAGCGTTAATAATTACCGATTTTTCATTTTTAAGGAACATGTATTCTATATCGGTGGGCAATGGTTTTAGCTCAAGGGGCTCCTACTTAAATTTCTCAGGGATTTCCAACTTCCTCCAGTTGACATTTTCAAGGTTAAGACTTGAAATTTAGTTGTGGACTTGCTCTAATGTGTCTATGCTATCAATGTAAGCACAAGTTAGACCCTCAATTGGTTCCATGCATATGAGTGAATTGCTTTCTTGATCAGCTGTCAACCACTAGGTACCTTCTTATTGTGTGGCTACTACATACAGGCATCTTTGTATGTTAATCACTTGTGCACACTGATTGCATGCAGGAAATGTTAAACTTTACACAAACCATGACCTCTCCACACAATTACACCCTGTGTCACTATATGCGATGCATGGAACTTTCTTCTTCTTAATATTTTTGAATGTATTTTCCTTTGATATTTCTAGGAAAAGATTGCAGATTCCTAGGTGCCCGTCGATGGTGCTTAGCCATGCTCTTTCCATTTTGATTGGGAAGTCCCCCTTACCATTGTTTACCTGAATCACTAGGAAGTTAGTTGGGTATGACCACCCACAAACAATGGTAACACTGTCTTCCACCAGTCCCAATGGGATAGTGATGGACTGGTCGACCAACTCTAGATGGATGTTGCTCTTTTTCAATGGAGGCAAGTTCCAGGCCTTGTACATTTCTTGAGAAATCAAGTTGACATTGGAACCTAAATCCAAAAGAGCCTTGCATAGTGCATTTCCAATGATTTGTAAGTATATCGTAGGAATCCCAGGATCAGAGAATTTCTTGGGAAGGTGGCTAGCTCTGATCCAATTGGTGACAACATGTGTTAGCATGACCGTATGCATTGAGTGTGGTGATTAAGTTAAAGGGTGCTCTGAAGTTTTAATTGATACTAAGGCATCTAAGGAATTATCCGCTTGTGATTGCAAGGGCTTGGTTGGACCATTGGCTCTAAAGAAAGGCATTTTCTTTATGTGGTTTTTGGAACCAATAATAGGTTGGGAGTTAACAGCCCTCATGGTGTTACGTTGCTGCGGCTAGGTAGGGATTTCACCTTGCATCGTGGAAGCAGATGGTAGTGGAGCTATTGGTGGAAGAGATGCATCCGAATGAGAAGGATGATATGTTTTTGAAATATCACCTCTAAAAGAGGGAGTTCCATAATACTTGTGGGCTTGGTAGCGAGGTTGAGGAGTGATGTGACTAGTAGAGTCACGTGGGGAGATTGGCTGCTGCATGTAATATTCATACAGGTCAGGTTGCTAGTAAGGATACTGTTGCCTTGGTGGTGGCATTCCCCATGATTGTGGGTGCTACCACCATTGATATTGCTCAATCGGTTATGGTGGAGTTCCATTGGGATAATATGTTATGGGTTGGTGGAACTACCTTGGGTTACCTTGAGGATAAGGTAACCTTTGGGGTGTTTTCCTTTTGTTTAATCGTGGGTTGAGTGCATACACCCCAAACTCCTACAGATATGAGATTATAGGGAAAAATCTCTTAGGATGATCATATTGACATATCTTGCATTCACTATCATTATTTGTTTTTGAATCCACTACCTCTTCAATGATGGCATCTTTGCCCTTACCCTTGCTACGTGCATGTTTAGCTTCTCTCTTTTTTCTTTTTTCACGATCACTACCTTGCTCTCTAGACTTCTCTACTATCTTAAGAATATTTTGAAATCGATTTTCTAGGGAATCCTACATTTGGTCTACCTTTGCCGAAACTTTTGATGTCATCTTTTGGATAGGCAAAGTTTTCCTATTCACCATCTCTTCGAGTGATGACTCTTCTTCATCCTCACAAGATATTACTCCCCTCTTTTAAAGGGAATGATCTTGGTTATACTCTTCCAAAATTTCTCTCTTCTGTAGCTTATCTTCTTCCTTAGCAACTTGCTCCAATAGTTTTTGAATTTGATGGGACCTAAGATTGGATAGTCTTCCTTGGGCATAAGTCCCAAGGGTTCTTCTCATTTCATGCCTAAGCCCATCCACAAGATTGTGTAGTTGATCCCTTTGCAAATAACCATGGCTAGGACAATGATGTAACAATGCATAGTATCAGCCCATGGCAGCATCATGTCCTCCTTGTTTCCATCTTGGATTTTCTTTCATAAGTTAGACACTCGGGAGTATGTTTGGTACTTGTCATTAAATAGTTCTAACATAGTACTCCACCTACAAACGGATTTTGGTTCTAAAGACTGGTACCAACTTTTCACTTCTTTAACTAATGTTGATGGGAACAACTTAAGTTTTTGCTATGCATTCTCTATGTTTTGTAAGGCACATGCATTATGGAATGCTTGTAAGTGATTTTGAGGATCAGTGTCGTATCCTCCTTCAAATTGTGGGATATTGTTCATATCTAATCTTTTGATCCTACTATCTTTCTGGTGATTTGTTGGAATTCTAATAGCCTTAGTTATGTCTAACATACTTTGATTAGTGAGTAAGGTTTCATCATGATCATCTCATCCATGGAGTCTATGATGCCTACGTTGTTTCCTACTCTCCCTTCTTCTATGTTGTGATTCTCTAGAGTGCCCTTGTCCCCTTTCCTTGCTATTTTGCCTATGACTTCCACTTTGCCTACCTTCATTCCCATGGTCTCTTCCTTTATGACTACGTTTGGATACTGAAGGAGAGGGTGAAGGAGATGATGAAGGTGAAGAAGAAGGAGAACCTTCACAATGATGGTGTCTGCGACTTTCTCTTTGGTGGTCTCGGTCTCGATTGCCATTGCGATCAAAATGTTCACATTTATCATGAGTCAGTGTCCCTTTTTTAGACCCTTTTTGCCCATGGGTATTAGAACATAGGTTATGAATAGTGGAATGAAGGTTCTAATACACAACCCCTTGGCCAAAGTCAGGGGGGAACATCGTTGTGTGGGTGACTGCTTGAGGTAGGTTCACCACCCTCATTTTCGCTTAAGACATGTGGGACATCCTGGGACCACTTACCCTTCAAAGACTTATGATGTCTCTCCTGTTGCAAGTTTCTTTGACGTTGTGCCTCTATGGGACAATATTCTCTAGAGTCATGGTCTTGCACAACGTATTCTATGTGTAAGTGTGGCATGCCAATTCATGTAAGAGCATGAAGAAGCATGCTCAAGACTGAACGATCAAGAGGTAACACTATGTTACCTTCTAAGTCTCACCAACATAGTTGTTTGTCTTGATGGAGGATAAAGGTGAAGTCTGGTATATACTCATCAAGATGAATATATAACACTCGAACTTGTTGAGGGACTGGCAGATCAACGTCATGTGTATTACACTATCGGCTATTTCCTGTTTCAGACCTAGGTGGTGAGGCACTTTCATATGAAGAAGGAGACATACTTGTCTATTCAATGTGTAATGTATTCTTATTTATTATTTTCTCAACCAACCCTAAGGGTTCATTCCAATGATGTGAATGATTTCCTATGTTCTAGTTAGTGCACAAATAACTAAGTCCTTGGCAATGGTGCCAATGATGAGCGATGAGGTACCCCTAGGCTCAACCATATGAATACAAGTGTTTCACACATGATCTGGTCAAATTCCAAGGACTAAGTGCTTATGAGCCCTTGTGGAACAAGGATGGGTTGGTTGATTGTTATCTTCCCAAGCTTACTTGTATGTCATGATTGTATGGTTAATTAAGCTTGAGGCATATGATTTTTATAGCTTTTATGTTTTTATATCCTACACTAGTAGGGAAGGAGAGAAGTAACTAAGTGACTAATTTAACTTAACTACTCATTAACTAAGCTCTAACTAATCCTAACACTAGCATCTGTTCTCACTTACCGTACACATCCTAAACTAGTGCAACGCTACTAGGATTACCAAATGCTCATCGTTAATGGGTTACCAAGTGTTACTCGGATGCTCGAAGTGATCGTACTGAGTGTAATTTAATGATTTTCTTAATTGATCAAAATTAATTACTACACTAATAAAATAAATGTAAAGTGCATGAAATAAAATCAAATAAAATAAATGGATAAAAAAATAGAATAAAAGAAATGTGTAAGAAAACAAATCTCAAGTGCTACAAGGATGAATCGAAGAGCTCGTCTTTATTGCTGTACACAAGGTGTGCTTATGTACATAATGCTTGAATAAAGATCCTTCCACACCTAGACGTCATTCTATAGGCACTTGAAAAATACTCTAACTTTCAAACAGACTACAAGAGTTTTGCTACTTGATTGCTAAAAGACTTCCTTTCAATTATGTGCTTGGGCACTGTATTTATAGGCTTGGGAGCAACTACTCTAATATTTAGAGTAACCACTCTAATAATTAGAATAAACCACTAGAGTAACTACTCTAATAATTAGAATAAACTACTAGAGTAACTGCTCTAATAATTAGAATAAACCGCTAGAGTAACTACTCTAATAATTAGAATAAACCGCTAGAGTAATTGCTCTAATAATTAGAATAAATTGCTAGAGTAACCACTCTCATCAGACTAGAACTAGCATTCATTTACACTATTTCCTAGCTAGTTAGAATTAATATTTACTTAATATGATTTACTTTTACATCATGGATGTTGATCAATATCATTATATCAGATGCTTTACTGCAAGTCAAAGCATGTATTTCGATCATCACTAATTACTGCAGGAAGTAAATAGTAAGCAACTTTTATATCAACTAGCTAGAACACATATTGTCCCATCCATAGATTACAATTAAGTCACATGCCATACTTGTGTGATCTTTATGGTTGGTCATTGGAAATAATCATTGCTCATCATTAGCATTAGTGTCAGAGATGACATTAATATTATAGTTAGTTCATATTATACAACTTTATGGTATTAGAGTTTCATGATTAAATTTTCAAAAGAGATAATATTTTCAAACACATACATATAGCTTAATTAATTAAATATGGCTTCTACACACAATTAATTTTCCACCTCCTAATAACACTACTAAAAGTAATGCCAAATTTTACACTAAATAAATTTATAGTGAACTAATGTTAACCAAAATTATTTATGCTCATATTGATCTTTATGACCCCAACTTTACCTTAATTTTTTTATCAATGTGAATAGTTCCAATGAAAAAAATTACAAGGAAATTGTATTATCACATGATTTATCAAAATCATCTATGCTTTATGTTGCTCTACTGAGATTTAGTCTTGGTAACATAAGAAGGTTATTAAGTTTCAAAGAACACGACTAGACCCTATCAACTAACTGAGCCCCAAGCTAGAAGACATGCTATCATGTAAACAAGACATGAGCATGATAAGGGTAAACACACATCTCAAGTGATACTATCATAAAAAAGAAGAAGAAGATGTGGGATATTGGTCTAAAAACTCTCACCGTCATTGCTCTACCTCTCAGTAGCCTATCTTATATATCAAATATCTTATACATTAGAGACAATGGTTAGCTCTAGTAGAATAAGAAGGAACCAAAGACCTAGCATAATTAGTTATTGACAAGTTTATCATTTTTGTGAAAAATAAAAATTTTAAAAGTTTTTACTTGAAAAATGAAATTTTATTTTCTACAAGTCATAGTGTTTCACCATGAGCTAACTATGGGTTGTGGTATACATGTCACAAGCTAACCATGATTCATGGTATTTTAAAAACTACGAAATTTTAATAAATAATGACATCACAAGTGATCCACGAAGATACCATGAATCATGGTATATGAGAAACAAAGATAATAAATGTTTTGAGAATACCACAATTAAACCATGAGTCATGGTGGATTTCCATGATTATTCCATAGGTCATGGTTAATTTACCTTGGTTTTTAAATGGACCATGAGTAGTGGAAAAGTGATAGTTGATGGAAGTTTTTGAAAAGATATACTATGAGTGGTGGTTTACTCATGGGATGAAAATTGGATAGGCCATGAGCTTACCATGATTTTTGGTACTACAGACTAAGAATACCATAAGTAATGGTGGGGTTGTGGTATATATAAAAAACTTTATTTCTTTAAATTTTGAACTTAAATTTGAACATGAATTGGATAGTGAATGTTGCTCAGAGTTATACATGGAATTAAGGTAATAGCATGAACAAATTAACTTTGAATTTTGAAGGAAATTGAATGAAGAATGCGATGATGAATTTTGATCTTCTTTAAGATGAAACTCTAGATGTTAAGATGCAAATTTTGGTTTGAGATAAAATTTTCTAGAATTGATGTCAATAATGATAATTGCTGATGTAAATGCTAATTTGATTTGAAGAGCTATTATTGAAAAATTTATTGGTAATAATATAGATTGTTGATGGAGTGAAGCAAATATTTTATGAAACTTGAACATATGCAAAAACAAAAGAAATGTTGGGAAAAATTTTGTAACCAATTCTTTATCTCATAAAAACATATTAGTACAATCATGTATGGATTTGGGATTTAAAGAGAATGATTGTGGAGAGGCCATACTAAGGAAATTTGAGAAGTCACTTTTCATGAAAAAACATAAGAAAGTTAAAGTCAAAAGAGATGTATTGGGGCCAAGAAAGATTACATCCACCAATTAATTCAAAAAATCAAAAAAAAAAATTGAATTTAAGTCTTTCTCTTTTTGTTAGAGATGATGAAGCATTGTGCACTATGACTAATATTGAGAACCTCTAGCATATCTAGAAAGAAAGAACCATGGAATCATAGAAGGAGAGTAAGCTAGAATAACTCTTATAGACTTCTATCCTCTTCATCATCCTTAGTAACAAAATCTAATGAAGAAGAATGTAGACATGAAGATAAATCTCCACAAAGGGATCAAGAAAGATTTCCTAGGAAAGGAAAAAGGAAAGATCAAGAATGATATAGTGGAAGAGATAGAGATCATGAAGAAGAAGAAGAGGAAATCAAGAAAAGAAAGAGAAGGAATATGAGAAGAAATGATGAATAACATTGAAGGGACCATCACCACTACAATAGAGATGATGATGAATTTGAAGATTTTGATGAACCTCTACTAGCCACTAGAAGCATGATAAATATGAAAGAGGAAATATGTATTTTGACAAGGCATAAAAGGGATAGTTGCATCAAGCAATTTAACATGCATACTATTTTGTAGTGTTAGGAAGGTTATAATGTGAATCTGTAGCATCATTTGCAAGATTTCCATGATGCTTTTGCATTTCAAAATATTAAAAATGATTTACAAAAACTTACATAATTTCCAAGGACACTTATTAAAGAGGCTAAAAGTTGGTATTGATATTTAAATGTAGATTCCATCCATAAATGGGGTGTTATGCTTGAACTCTTTAATGATAAATACTAGACCTACTCAAGAGAATTGAACTTGAGAAAATGAATCTAAGGATAGAAACAAGGGAGTCATGAGTCCCTTGATACCACCATGGGTAGATATACTCAGTCTTACATAGATGTCCAATGCATGATTTCTCTTAGAAGGAACAACTTTGACACTTAATTAATGGCTTATAAACCAAAATAAGAGAGACTTTTGGAGTTTATGCCCAAGGAAGCCTACTTGAAATGAGAGCCCATCAAATCTAGAGACTCATTAACCAAGTGGAAGAAAAGGGAGAACTCAAAAAAATATACAAAGAAATATAACAAAGATCCATCCATGCACAAGAAAGTTGTCTGAATTAGTGAGATTCTAGAAGAAGATCCCATGGAAGAGATTATCCAAAGAAAGACTTTTCCTATACAAAAAGTTGTTTCTGATATTGCAACAAAAGCTAAGAAAATGCAGGATTCCATAGATGAAAAAGTTATAATAGCATTAAATATAGTAGAAGATAAGATGAAGTAAGCATTAGCCAAATAGATGGATAAGAAAAAGAAAAGAAAAAAAATCAAGACATGACTATTGTTATAGAAGGGGTTGCTAATTCCATTTTAGAAGAAGATGATGGTTGTAACTTGTGTCAATATGAACATCCCAAGGGATGTTGTCTTGTCATGACCCATCTACAAGAGTCTAGGGAATACATACTAAATCCAAAATTTGTTAAAAAGAAAATGCCTAGGATATTGCCTTATCTACAAGGCAATTACCACTAGTTCTGCTACCAACAATCATATTATCCAAGTGAGAATTATCATCAATATTAAGAGCAATATCATTAGTAGTGGAAAGACCCATAGTTATAAGAGATGCCACCAGCAAGGTAGCAATATCCATATAGATAACCAAACCTATATGGATACTATGTCTAGCAACTTGTTTCCCTAGGGAGTGTTTCTACTCATGCATCTTACCACTACTATCCACCAGAGTACCCTAGACCAACAACAACATGTTTAGAATCACTTTCTTATATACCATATCAACCACACTCTTAGTAGCTTTACAATCTACTAATTTTAAGTCTACCATCACAAATGCAAGGAAATTTACCAATCTAGTCTAAAACAAGAATGTAACATGAGCTATGAATACATCAATAGATGGTACTACTAACAATTATAAATGCTAATTTAGAAACATTCTTCTTTAATGACAATTCCTACTATTGTATCCACTTTTTTAGTTCATTTAAGATTGAGACTAAGAGTGGTCCTAACATCATTCCATGTATGTTTGAGAATCAAACTTCCCAAATACATCATCATGAGGCACATTCTCAACTCTTGAAGGTCTCTAGGAACCCTTTAAATTCATATTCCAAGATGTGACACAAATTCTAAGTCAACCTCCCTTTGATACCACATGACAAAACACCTAAAAAAAAGCTTCATAAGACATCTTTTCAACCTTCAAAGACTTTTAGGGACCATTTAGAGTTATACCCTCTCAACTTGATGATTGTAGAAAAGTTCATGAAAATGTTAAAAAAAATTTCTAAGTTTGGCTGACACTAATGCTAATGTGTTCACGTCTTTTACCTTGCCAAAGCATGAAAGAAAACAGTTTTCCCTCCCCTGACATGCATGCAAGAGTGAAATTGTTAGAAGTAAAAAACTTTTTTGACCAAGGCAAAGCATGAGGACTTACCTAGGTGACATAGGCACATGGCTATGGACCTCCCTAGTGACCCTTTTTTCCTACTTATATGGCCTCTAGTGGATCCCACATCCCTTCCTAGCCTGTCCTCCATTTTTTCATCTCTCTTCATATGGTGTCATCACCCCACAAGTTGGAAAGCACAACACAAGCCTAAACTTCTCCTTTACTTATGAGATCTCTCCACTTACATGTGCACAATGTCCAAATGGATAACTCTCTTCTCCCTCTCTTTACTTTATTTCTTTTCCCTCTTATCCCCCTTTCTCTCAATTTTCTTTTTGTTTTGATTTGTTCCTAAAACATGAGATATTAACATGGAATTTGCGGCATTGTATTCATGTTGTGCATGACCCCTAGGTCATGAAGAAAAATCCAATAGTGACTTCCATTAATACCTCAAGGTTTATTCAACCTTTCCCACATTTTTTCCAATCCTTTTAGCACCCAACATTGCATGTAAAATAATAATTTAAAATTAAAAATGAGAAAAAATTTCTAGCTTCTCACAACTTAGAAAATTTTTTTAACTCCTCTCATTACTTAGAAATTTTATCTAAGTTCTTCATACTTGTAAAATTTTCTAACTCTTCTTCTTTTACTTGTGGATTTTTTTCAAAAATTTTCTAACTTTTCTTCCTAGATTTGTATATTTTACTTCAAAAATTTTCTAAATTAGAAACTTCCTCATGGTTTCTCCACATAACTATCTTTTTCCTCCTTATGTTTGTAGGCCATGGATCTTATCCATAACTATCATTTACATGAACCTCTTACCTTGGATGGGTTGCATGGTCAAATCACCTAGCCTCTCAATGAGGACTTAATTAATTTTTCTCCACTTACCTCCTTAGATTCTATCATCTCAAGGCTTAACATCATTGACAAAGACATAATTCTTTAAACTAACCTCTCCTTTTTGAATCATGAACCAATACTAATTAGTGATCCCTTATCAAAGCTTGTCATAACTAATCACCAAAACAAGGAAAAGACCCTACAACTAGGGTTAAACTTACCTAATGACATTAAAGAATATATCTTAGAATCACTTGGAAAAAATCCTATAGCCTTGAGATGGGGATACAATGACATGCCAAGTTTTGACCCTATTCTTATTCAAAAAAACATCATGCTTAAGGATGATTCCAAGCTAATTAAACAAAAAGCCTAAAAGATCAAATCTAATCTAGCCTTAGTTATCAAAGATGAGATCACCAAGCTTTATAATGTAGGATTCATGTCTTGTAGAATACTTTGACTAGTATTGAACATGGCGATCATGCTTAATAAAAATAGAGCCATAATGATATGCATTGATTTTCATGATATCAACAAAGTGGCATTGAAAGATAACTTTCCATTACCAAAAATTGATCAACTCATAGACACAATGGAAGGTCATGCTTTACTTAATTTTATAGATGGTTTTTCAAGGCTAAAATCCAATTTAGTTCAATCTTGAGAATTAAAATTTCATAGGTTTAATAATTCCACAAGGAACTTTTTGTTACAAAAATATTCCTTTCAAACTTAAGAACTTGAAAGTGACATATCAACGAGCCATGACTTTTATCCTTAGTGACATGATGTTTAAAATCATCAATGACTATGTGGATAATCTAATAGTTAAATCCATTATTGTAAATAATCATCCCACTAATTTAGATGTAGCCCTAGCCTAATGAAATGAGTATAACCTTAGACTTAATTCCAAAAAGTATATCTTTGGTGTAGAGATAGGAAAAATGATATAATTTTTCATGTTGGCTACAAGTATAGCAATGGACCTTGACAAAGTTAAAGCAATTCTGAACCTTCCCCTACCTAGGTATTTTAAAAACATGTGCATATTACAAGGTAGACTTCAATTCATTTACCTTTTCACATGTAATCTTATTGAAAAATTTCATCCCCTTTCTTAATTTCTCAAAAAATCTACAACTTTGAACTAGGACTCGAAGTGTCAAGAGGCTTTCAATGTAATCAAGAATGCTCTTACTAACCTTCCTATTCTTCATCCCCTTTAATTTAATCTTCCTTTTTATCTTAATCTCTCTAAGTCTAATAACTCTATTACAATCATGCTTTACCAATGACATGAAGATGGTATTAATCTTATCCTTTCTCTAATTATGAAATGCACTACATGAACATAAAAAATACTGCTTAGGCCTTTTCTTTGGCCTTAAGAAATGATGATACTATCTATCAGGGATAGAGGTTCATGTCATTTCCTAAGACAATATATTACAATATATTGTTACAAATCCTTATGATAACAACTGCAAGACAAAATGGAAAACAATCCTAATTGAATTTGACTTATCCTTCCTTATCCATCATTTGATTAATGGATAAGCCATAGTGAACCTTCTAATATAGGTATCTAAACCTTTTTTTGTAACCATCTAAGCTTCCTTTGAGGAACTAAGGAAAAAATAAATAACTCTTTCCCCAACTACAATGTTGACATATGAGGATTTTGATTCACTCTTGTATTTTCATGATGCTTATATGGCTCAAGGTTCCCACATAGCTTGTGTACTTCGTCACCAATGTAGGTATCCCATTTATCAAACTTACAAATTTAATTTTCCATGCACTAACAATGTAGTAGAATATGAGAACCTTAATTAAGGTTTTCCTTAAGAACTCCAATTTGGAATTAAGAGGCCTTCTATCTAAGATGATTCTCAACTAGTCCTACAACAAGTAAATAATGAATATGCTAGCAAGGCTAAACACCTTTAATCCTATCTAGAATTATCCAAATTCTTGATTTTTCAATTTGATAAATATTTACTCACACATATTTATTACTTGAAAAACATGCTCAATGATTCATTAGCCACTTTTTCCCTTCTTGTTAATCTTATTTTCCTTAACGATTATTTATGTCACTGAACACAAGATACAACCATCACTCTTAGAGATACATAATGTATTGGCTTAGTTAACTTAGAAGAAGAATAATAATATCACAATATTATACAATAATTGCACACTACAGAAACTCCCAAAAATCTAACTTATTCACAAAATAATACCTTCTATAAATGTTCTAAATATTTTTTTATTATTTATCCTTGTATTTTTTTGTTGTATCTTTGCATTAGGTGCTCTTCTAGATTGTATAAGTCATGATTAAGTGAAAAACATTTTAGAATAGGTTCATTCTATTGTATGTGATGGTCACTTATACTCATGGTCTCCCATAGTTCATATCATTTCATTAGGTTATTGGTGGCCTATGATGTTTAGGGATGCATATACAATACTCCATGTGAGGGTGTGTTGAGTTTACATGGGACAAGGAGAAAATCAATATATCAAGCATTACTAATCATTAGAATGTGGGACTTAACCATGCCTCCTTATGTGGCATAGAATGTACTCTTTGTGTATAGGCAATGTCCCTCATTTATTTACCCACTTTTATTACTTTCTTGATTTTTCAACTCTATTTTTCATCTCTTCTCTATCATATTTCTTTATTCTTCCTCCAATTCCCTCTCCTATCATATCTCCTTTCCTCTTATCAACACATCAATGAAGATTGAGTGATTTTGTTCTATTTTAGTAAGGATGTGTAAAGAGGATGAGTAGGATAGGGTGTGAACATCATAAATGATATTCTTTTCATCATCTTATGTATAGGATTTATCCATGTTCCTTTTCTATGACATAACATCATCTTCATAACTAGTGTATTAGTGATATCCTAACATTCTCTTCTTCTACTACTTCATTATTCCTACATTTTCTTTTGTAGGTACATCAATTCACTCTTTAATATCTTCTTGGTGGATCCTCCATTATAACTGTAGCAACATCCATTAAGAGAAGTCAATGTTGTACCCACTTTTTGGTTCACCAGAGATCAAGAATAAGTATGATCTTAATATCATTTCATGTGGGTTTTAGCATCAAAATTTCCAAATACATCATCATGAGGCATATGTCTCTAAGAAATGTTTGAGTTTATAATCCAGCTTATGCACTTCATTCTTGATGACCTAGGAAAAACATCAAAATCAAAATTTTTCTAAGTGTTAAAGACAACATGAATTCTAAGTTAATCTCCTTTGGATGACAAAAAATAAAAAATCCCAAAAAAATCTTTATAAGACATCTTTTTAGTCTGTAGAAACCTCAAAGGGTCATTCAGAGTCATACCCTATCATTTGGAACTTAATTTTGGTGATTTCAAGAAATTTCATAAAAATGTTCAAAAATATTTCTAGGTTTAATTAATGTTGACACTAATGCTAGTGTCAACACTTGAAACACCATCTTTAGCACCTATAAACCTCATCAAAACTATGTTTCAACATACATAATGGGTCCCTAGGGCTTGAACATGTCATCAACAATAGTTTTAGCACCTTGGACTTTGGAAATTAGCATTTTTAATAGGTTCATTTAGGACTTAGAAAATCAACATTTTTTAAGTTTAGAACATTGAAAAATTTATGACTTATCTCAACACCTATAAAAGCACTCCCAACACCTCAATGTTACTTCACACCTTTGGCTTGTAGCATCTTTTGATGCTTAGAAAACATCATTATGACTCATTCCTATGTTGATTTCAACATCTTGAGGGTTAGAATTTTTAGCATAAAAAATTTTAAGAAATTTTTCTAACTATGGTGTTGATGTTAATGTTGATACCAACATGAACATTAGCTTTGATACCATTGAAGCATGCACCATATCAAACTAGCATTTCAAAGCATTAACAAACCTCTTTGACTCCTCATCTTTACCTTGCCAATCTTCGACATTAATTCAAAGGTCAAGAAAAGTCTCGGTAACTAAAAATTTAAGTTTTTGCAAAGTGATGAAAATCTCACTAAGTATGGTTAATGGTGACACTAACTTTAGTGTCAATATTAATGTCACCAATTTTCAAATCATCATTTTAACCTCATACAATATCATATCTTTCAATTAACCTCATCATGGCTTCTTGATTCTCTCAACATCATTTTAGTTCATTTTTATGATATTTCAAGTGTCTCAAAAGTTTGGGAGTGAGACTTGGAAAAGTTCCAAAATTTTCTCTAAGTATGAAGCTAACATTAGCATTAGCACTATTGGAAATTGCATTATCCAATCCTTATCATTTAAGATTTTCATTCAACACATTCTCTAGTCCTATTGGCTTCATTGACATTGTATTGACATCATCCAATGTTAGTTAGCATCATCATTATCTCCTCTAGGTTTAAGCATCACCAAAATCAATAGTCAAACTTGCTATTTCTTAGAATCAAGGTTAAATTTAGGTAAATTATACTTAACTTTGAGTTTGATTTTAGTAATCCTAAGTTAAAATTGACAATCATAGGTGTATAAATACAAATTCAAAATATAAATATAGAGGTTAGATTATTGAGATTTGAGAGCATTGGTCAGATTTTAGAAGATCAAGAACATGAGTGTCTGCTAACATCATAACATGCACATGCTTTGTGGCCACCTTCTATACCTTCAATATTACTTCCAAAGATATAATTTCTAGGGTTCTAGAATACATTCCATAGTTAGAATTAATTTAGATCCAAAGTTAGTAATGGGATCCTTAGCCAAGATAAACTAGTTTTGGCCCAAATTTGATTCTAGCTTGCACATGTAGCTTTCCCATTCATATCATAACCCTCAAGAGGTTCAACTTTACTTTCAAATATTACATTTTTCTCAAGATTTGAGCTCTTATTATTAATTTTAATTCACTTACATTTTTCATCTATCACTTGTAATTTTGGCCCTTCATAGGAGGTGAACACTTTGTTACTCATTAATAAAGCATTTTACTATTTGAAAAGAAATCTAAGATCCTTTCCCCCATATTATTGTCTCAATATTTTCATATTTTATGATTTTTTACTTAATTTTTTATTTATCTCTTATAGTCTATTCCATACTTAGTTTATTTTTTTTTTGAAATATATGCTTATTTTTTCAATGATTTTTACTTGCCATTTTTTTAGAATTAAAAAATTAATTTATCATTGTTTCCCTTCCATTCTTGGTTTTTGTATAGTAGGTTATGTTCATATTTGACTAGAGGTGTTTTTCCCCTTTGTTTCATAATCATTGATATATCAAGGATTACATTGATTTGAAGACCATTTAGGACCATGTGCTAAGTACTTCAATACTTAGTTTGTGGAGGTATCCTTGTAGAAGTGTGAAGAACATTTTCACAAGAACATTTTGAATTCTAGAAGGATGACCAATAGGATTTTTAGTATCTTGAACTTATCACCTAGTATCCTATAGTTCCTTTTTAGCACTTTAAATTTCTCCTACTTTAGTTATGTTTACTTAGTTCTACTTTTGCCTTTTGCACTTGATTTTTATTCTTTTCTAAGTGTGCATAGGTAATTCTCTTTGATATCATGATATGACAAGGATCTAACTCCTCTAAGAGCTCTTAAGTCCAGATATTAATGGAGATGTGGAAAGCCCAAGTAATCAAAACATCCATGTTTAAGAAGGTTTACAAGAGCACATGTGCTAAATGAGAGCTCAACATTGATCTTTATAAAGCCTAATTACTAAGGATGGATACATATGAGATTACCAACAACTTGAAACATTTCTTGCCAAATCTAAGTAAACTTATAAAGCTAAATGCAAAGGAACAAATAGCTCTTGTTGAATTCTTCATGGTTCAAGAAGAGATTCAAACAATGGATAAACCTTAATCATAGCATAGGTATGTTTTAGTGGGACATATCGTTGAAAATTCCAACATTAATTTCATCCAAAGATATGAGATCATAGATCATCATAATGAAGCAAGTGATAATGACAAAATTTATGATAAACAAGATGAGAATTCTCATATTTCACTACCTATGGATCTCTACCATCAACCTATTGTACTATCATATAGCCCAATCTTATAGCATGTTAATCTTGTTAGTTTTAACAATCCATTTGCTGCACATTTTCATCAAACTACTAGTCCTATTACACTGATTACCACTACTCCACCTATTACTATTCCACCTATAGTCACTTTGCCACCTACATACAATCTTTTCCCAAATAGTAGCATTGTTAATCCATCATCTTAAGTATAAATTAAAAATCCCAATCCACAACCAAAAACTCCACAAAATAAGGTATCATTGTTATTTCTTCCACTTGCACATCATATACCTTAATTCAATGTACCAAGAACTATCTCCATGCTTACCGTTACATCACCATAGCTAGTGTTACCTATTCATAATCCCAATTTGGGTAATCCCACTATTCCATCAATTACTAGAGTTCCATATAAGCTCATGCATTTATTACAAGATCTATTATCCAAGTTTTAAGTAAATGAGATTCAAATAAGGAAAACTATAGTACTCCATCGAGGTAGTTCTACAATCTCCATTGTCGATCTTCTTGTTAATCTTATTAATTTCTTAATTTTTCTTGATCAAGTTTTCAAAGAAGTCTCATTGAAAAATTTGATTAAGTATAATGCATAATTTGATCCCACAAATCATGTTATTGTCTTCCATAATGAATACATGATGTTAGAAAACTATTGTTACACTATTTTACATAGTTTTTTCTAACTTCTTGATAGGAAAGTTACTTGAATGGTATAGGGCCATGGGTCCATTACCTTGAAAGAAGAACTCTTTATGGCCTTTGCGGAGAGGTTCAGATAAAATATTAGTAAGGATGAAACTTTGTAGAAAATATTGGCTCTCAAGAAGACTCCCAATGAGTTTATATCTTAATTCAAGTCTTAATGGATATTTGCAATGATGAAAATTACTCATTCTTTGCCTAATGATTAGTTGTTAGACATATTTAAAGGATCTATGAATGATAACATCAAAGGGAAGTTAGTCTATCCTAGCCCACATAGCCTCCATGATGTCATTACCTCAATCAAACACATTAGGAAAGTGACTCTTTACCATCATAATTTGGAGTATTTTTCCTAAACAGACAAACAAAGTAGCAAACAAACATAAATCTATCAAAAATGGTGGTTAGAATATGGTCTCAGTGAACCAAAATGCATCAGGTTCATCATCAAACAATGGGGGTAATGGTGGGAACAAGAATGCAAATCCAAAATCCAATGATGGTGAGGACAATACATTCAATAATGATCAATGAAAAACATAAAAATACAAGTCCAAATATCAAAAATTTCTAATGACATACACTTAACTATATAGCATGCTACTAAACAATAGACATATTACACCTAAATAGGTTTCAAAATGAATAAGGGAATGATTCAAAATGTTCTAGACCTTTGTTATTGATCCTTTCTAATACATGAATGAAGATCCACTTATCTAAGTAGTACAATCCAAACAAGTTTTGATATTGGCATGAGGCTTCAAGTCATGATATTAAACACCCAAAGATGATGTTAAAGCATTAGTAGAAAAAGGAGAAATTTTGTTCAACTCTCCTATGCAACCCAACAATTAGAATATGCAAAGTTACTAAATCCTTTCAATGAGCATTCAAGTAGAATTTTAGACTTTCATTTGGAGCCCATAAATAATCACCTAGAAATATCCTTTATTATTAAAATGGATTTCACTTAGTATTAATCTTTCTCATTCTATCTTCAACCTTATCAAGGCCCATCAAGCCTTTATTTATCAATCTCTCTTGGAATGCTCCTACATCCCATAATGTATGTAAGGCTTCATTAGTCATCATCATGACACCTCATTTTGATAAAGTCACTACATGTTTGCTACCTACCTTGAGTTATCCTCCCTCTCCCCCAAGGAACAAAATTCCTACACCTAATTATTTTGTTAACTATCCTTTTATTTTATCCTATGCTATTTCCCCTCCATCTTGTTCCTACTTTCCACCTAAGTTACAAAAGCCTTCCTTTCTTCCTGCTCTTACTTAGTTGATCAAGATTCTTACTAAGGCTCAAAAGGAAGTAGTGGCCAATAACAAAGGGAAAGAGAAGGAACAAACCAACAAGTAGGCTATTCAAAACAACAAGAAATTTTCATAGCAAGGTACATCAAATACAAGGCCTCCTACTTTCATTTTCATCTCCAATCCTTCATCTACATTAGATGTTTTTGCTTCTATGTTAGTTTCTAGGGATGAAACTTCTAAGGATAAGGCTTTTCCATAAATCACTACTACAATAAAATCAAAAGGAGTAAACCTTTCTCTTTTTGACCTCATCTCCATTTCAAAGGAACATCATTTTACATTGGAGGAGCTTATAAAGTATATTACAATACCTTCAGACATTTAGCTACATGTTTACATGATCTCATTAGTGCTTAACACCTTGTACTATGAGTTTGATTTTTTGGTTTCCAACAAAGAAAAAAAATACATCTTGCGATAGGTGCCATGTACTAACTTTCAATTTATACCAATGTATGTATTGGAGACAACATGTTAATATTCTTGGTACATGTAGACAATGACATTGGATCCAATGCCATCTTATGGACAATCATTGAGTATATCAACCTCGAAAAACAAGTCATATACTCTAAATATAACTTCCCTTTAGTTTTATTTATTGGCACTAGATTGGAAATTCTACAAGCAAGAAAATTACCTTTTTCAATAGGGATATTGATTGTATTTGAGGCTATATTCACTATCATTATAGACATGTGGAGAATTAATGCTTTCTTTGTAAGATCTTGGTTAGTCTATCATTGTGTTGTTTCCTCACATTTGCATTAAGAAATACATTTTTCCTATAAAGATAAGAAGTTATACATACTAAGTTTAAATTTTTAGCTATCTTACATTTAGATGTTATGAAAGAAACTAGCTTAGGATCTCAACCTACTCTCATAGGTCAAACATCTTTAATGAAAGAAATTAAGAGTTGGATTCAAGCATTCCTTGGTCATCTAATACTTGTGAATTCATAGATTTTGGATTTAGTGAGTTAAATATCATTATGTTTGTTAAGAGCATAAAGGTTCGTATTAGGTTTGAAGTCAAGAAATTTATTGCTAATGCATCATTTCCTTGAAATGTTTCTTTCTTATTTTATCATCTTATTTTTAATGTTTATGCTTATTTCCTAGTGTTAATTGACTTTATTTTTATTGCATTCTTTATTTAATTTTTCTTTATTAATTGCTCATACTTATTACTTATCTAGCATAGCCTAATTTATTTTTTTATTTTAATGCTTAATTTTCTTTACATTATGTTTTCATTGTACATTTTGTTTAGCACGTGTTTGATTTTTTCCTCAAAAAAAGTTGCAAAATCATAAACATCCTAAAATTGCAAAATTTCATAAACATAGAAATGTATAAAAAGCCTATGAAAACAAAAAACTATAAAAGCTACCAACATATAAAACTTAAAAACAAAAAAGAATAACAACATTGTCTCATAGCTAATAGTTCATTCAATATCCATACATTTCATTAATAATATCCCATAAAATCATCAAAAATACAAAAGTTTATAAAAATAAAATCCATCTCTAACACATAGTCATAGCATATATCCATTAATTCTAGCTACCTGAAGTGCTATCATGAGAAGAGAGTTTTTCCCATCACTATTGTATCCTTGGCATCCTTCTTTTCACAACTAGAATATTTTGGGATATCTACACCTATAAAAATAAAAAAAATGAAATTAAAAAATTGAAATATAAAATCCATAAAATACTAACTACTAGGAAAACTCAAAAACTAAAAAAACATTACAACTAATAGAAAAAACAATAAAAACATCATAAAATTAAAACTAAATAAAACATATTCCTTGCATGTAGCTTTACCACTAGGTCCTACTTCATATTTGTCATCCCCTACTATAGTCCCATCTTAGAAGACTTGAAGCCAAAAAAACATCAACAAACTTCTCCATGATCTCCCCAAGAGAAATTAATGAATAGTCTAAACCCTTTATTGGTACATCTAGAATCTAAAGTAATGTGGGGTCATCCATGCTAGCTTCCTCTCTGTCTTTCTCTTCTCTCTTGTGTTAGATCCTAGAGCCTACATCTTCTTTTCCCTTCTCTTCACATGTACATATCCTTCAAAGGCTTCTAAAGCATTAGTAACATCCATCTTACTAATGAACATATCTCTTCCTTTTCCTATAACTTTCTCCTTCTTAAGTTATTCAGAAAAAACTAAACTTCAAATTTTGTATATCAAATTATTCATTTTATGATACTTATTGATGAGTGGCTAGGTACCCCTACACTCAACCATACGAATACAAGTGTTCATGCACAATCTAGTCGAACTCTATAGATAGACTAGTTGTGGTATCTAGATAATTACACACTGATCGCAATTTGTTGTCTTCTCACTTGGACTAGTATTTACTTTGTCATGTATGGTTTAGTCCAGAGTGAGGCGAATGATGTGATCCTAAACTAGCATATATCCTAAAGACAATGGAAAATAATCTTGTTTAAAGCTAATAGGTAATGAGAAGCATAATCTAAACTAGCCTAAGTGTGATGAGTATTCATCCTTGATCATCTGTATGCATCTTGGACCTCATGTACTACTTCTAGGATTACCAAGCACACATTACTTAAACACCTAAATATGCTACTAGGTTACCAAGTAGTTACACTTCAATGTTCATGATTAAGTCATACACATTCCACATTTAACAACAGGATTAGTAAATGATGGTAAAGAAATATTAACCAAGAAAAAAATAAATAACAATAATAATACTAATTAAAAAATTAAAGACTAAGTGAATGCTGCAATGATGGAGTAATCTCGATCTTTATTTCTGGTCATGTATGTGTCCAAGTACATCACACTTGAATAAAGGTTCCATACAATTACAATCATCACATTGTGGGCATGCACTGGGAAAAGAATTGAAATGAATTGAAAACTGACAAAAAAGACTCTATTCTAACACTTACTGATTACCCCCTTCCTATGTGCCCAAATATGTATTTATAGGCTTACACAAGAATCATGATATCATGTATATGATATTGTTATCTAGGCCACAATATCACTTACTTGATATCACGGATTCGATATCGGAGCTTGGAAAATCATGATTTATCATGCCCCCATGACTAAATGAAAACTCATCCTTGAGTCAAAAAAAATGAGAATAAGTTCAATTGATTACAGAGTGGATAGGTATGGGATTATTGACTAACTAGAAATTTATTCATGCCACAGTGGAGAATTGAACACAAAAAAATTGGGACATAGATAAAGAATTACAAAAAGATAAAACTTTGTTGAAACTCATGTGGTTCCTAGCGGTGGTGGTTCCTCCATGTGTCTCTTCCCCTTATCTTGTGTTCCAGGTTTTGAAAATTGATGTCTCTAAAGGAGTGCCTAGAGCTTTTCCTCTTAGGTTTGGGGATCCTATGCTATCCATGTTGATGTGCTAATATTTGATGGAGTCAACACCTCCCATGGATAGTAGTTGCGGAAACATTTGGTTGGCCTTGACATACTAGGCCAAAAATAGTCGTTGTTCCTCTTTATAGGCTCTAGCTTTATCCTTGTATTCTTGGTAATCCATTTTGTCCCTGGTAGCTGGTTTTGACCATCGCTAACTCAAAATTTTCCACTTCTAATTTCTGCAGTGTCTTCTTGTGCTTAGTAAATTCTATTTCATACTTCGTGTAGGTGGTTTCTACCTACTTTTCCAATTCTATTCTTAGATGTTTTGTTGTCAACATGGCCAAGTTGACATACCACAGGTTTACAAACTCCATGTACTCTATAAGGTCTTGTATCTATAGGTCCTAGCTTTTCATTTCAACTTGGTGGGTGAAGGCATAATTATCCAATATGGCTCGCCAATCAAATTTTTGAGCACTGAGAGTGTTGATATGAACCTTGGCCATATGGATTTCTTTTTCTATCACCTATTTGTACATCCCCACATAATCCCTAAAATGCTCCTTGAGCTTCTCATGTTGCTTGGTCTTGTTCTGCCATGTGCTTATTTCAATTGCCATCTTTTGATGGATTACGTATACCTCCTTCATTTAGACGGTTCAATTTTCTCTAGTCAAGCAATTCATATCCTAGTTAACCCAAACTAATTATTCTCATAATTGCTAAAAATTTTCTTCAAGAACATTCCTTTGTTTTTCTATAATGGTCAACAGAAGATTGTCAATGGTAGTCTATTTATTTTTCTCTTGTAAGGCCTTGAGTGCTTTGGCATGTGCATACATTTGAGCTTGTGCCTTGGAAGCATCCCAATCGACCTTCTCTTTTTCCTCTACCACCCTTTTATTCTCTGCAAGTAGTTTATTCAGTTGCTCTATCCGGAAGGACTCTATCTAGTCTATAGGGATGAATTAAGATAGGTCTCACTATGCAGCTTGCACGATGATGAGCTTTCCTTGGAGTCTTTCTAACTCCACCTTTGCATGCTTGGCCCTGATCTTTGCCATGACCAACTTCTCTTTTGTGGAGATGAGGTCTGATTAAGTTGCTATGACATCTTGAGGGATGTCAAATAGGGATGTCATCACTTATCCTATCTACAGCAACTGACCTAGAACATCCTCATGCTCCGTAAGAGTCATTGAGGGACTCACCAAAGTTTGAGCATCGCGTGCTTCCGTAAAATTCACTAGTGGCACAACAGGGACATTAAATGATTCTTTTATGTGGTCTATGACCACTTCTGTTTCTCCTGCTACATCTTGGTGTTACATGACCACTACTATGGCACCTTTACCAATTTCTAATTGCACTTGAAAAGATGTAGTGTTCCCTAAGATTTGTTGTGACCAATGTGATTCCCCTCCTCATGTTTGGAGAGATACCTCACCCCATGAGCAATAAACTAAGACCATGGATCTTATGACATCATCGATGAATCTGAAGAGATTGGTCTCATCATAGCTCCCCCAACTAACTGTTTCAGTGATGGCCCTGAGATGGCTCATCAATGATCGATAATCTTGCAGCGACAGTGGAAGTTGGTCTTGCTAGCCTGTGCTAAGCCCTTCTTCCTATTGTTGACTAGGCCTTATGCTTAGAAGTTGGCTAGGCCATAAAGTTTGAGGTGTAGTGGGCCCCACCATCTATTCTTGTTCAGGCTCCAATATCTCACCAGCACTTTTCCGTGGGGTTGGTGGCTTCAGTAATTCAGTAAATGAAGCATTTTGGACCTTTCTAGGGATGTCATTGGTGTACCCCAGAATTCTAGCATGTTGGCATAGCTTCCTAATGAGAAAGGGGAAGGGAAATGCAAACTTCCTTGTCTTACATTCTTCAAACCACCTCAAAATTTCTATAAGATATAGATGGGGTAGGCTGGCATTAACCTTGCCCATCAAGATGGCACTTCTTCTAGTTGCATATGTGAAAATTCTATTTAAACATTTTGTTGGGAAGATATGATATGTGCTGATTTTGAAGTAGATTCTCTCTTCAAGTGTCAGCTCTCCATATGCTTTATCTTCCTTGCCATACACCCTTTTCAACCATATCTTTCGTGCATTAGCATTAGAGCAAGTGGACAAGTGAGCAACCCTTGGCCCTGTATTTGGAAGATTTAGAACTTTCAAAATTTCTTTGGTAGAGAAATCAATAGAGATACTACCAATATCAATGTTGGTGCCTTCTTCTTTGTTATGCCAGAATTGTTACATCTCTCCTAGGTACTAATCACCACTTTTAGAGAGAATAGGCCACAGTGGGAACCCTTTAAGTTGTCCCTGACCGCTTTAGGATCAAACTCAGTGAAAGGTCTGAAGTTAAGTTCCACAATCATGGTTGTTGACATGGACCTTTCAAAAATTTCCTGGACACATTCTAGAGACAACGTGAGATGTTGTTCCTATTCAGGTGCTCCATCGTCTCCACCTTCAACATGTCCTAATTGCACAGTAACAGGAGGTTCCTGATGGATACTGAATGATTGTGTCTCCTATTCTATATGTTCCTCGAGAGATGCCTAGCCTCTACCCATCCTTAGTCATTTGGATGCACCTTCAGAGGGTCCTCCTTGTTGTCCTTTTTTAGGGGCCATCCACAATCACATGGGACCAACTATTAGTAAGGTTATTTGCAAAATTTCATTTGTTAAAAATGTCCCCTAAAATTTTTAATGAATTTTTAATGAATTTTTTTCTTATTTAGTGTGATCCAAAGTTAGAAATTTTTTTTCTTTTTTATGAAAATGTCCCCTAAAACTTTTGATATTGGGCCCAATTTGATTAAGTGGCTTCAAAAATTAATTCTCATGGTGTGGGTGAAGAGATAAAATTAATTTGGAAAATTTGTTTAGCATTTTTCAGGTCATTTACCTTTTATGATATCCTTCAAGCAATGAGGAATTTTGAAAAAAATTATGCACAACTTGAAGTGTACCCTTCCCCCACAACTAAATTAAACACTTTGGGTTTAGACAAGTTCAATCAGAATGGGAATTAGAGTGTTAGTGAGCAAGATATGGATGTTTGAAGGATAGGTGCACAAGCTAGCAAATTCATGGAAGAAAATTTAAACTCCCCTCACATGAACAATGGAAAATGACATTGACGTGCGTGCATCGCGAGGGGGCGGGGGGCTAATATCATGTCCTTTTGAAAATAGGGTACTTGGAAAAATTGATGAATTTTTGAAATTCCAAGGTCAAAAATGAAGGATGTAAGTTTGAATTAAAAGAGCTAGGGTAACGTCAAAGAGACCTAAAGGCACCAAAAGTGTAATGAAGTAGAATTTGTCAATGAAATTCACGAATAGGATGAGGAAAAAGGACATATTGTGGTGCATCAAAATGTTGGAATTTAAAATGATGATAAAGGAAATGATTATTGTAGTAATGAAATACTTGGAGGGTATAAAATGATGTGAGGATGATGTGTAATGAGTGAAAATTACAAAAAATTGCGCAATTGGGTCCTCCCCAAAGCAGGTTTTTACCTATCATGCCCTTACGTAACCACACCTAGAAATGTCTGTAGGCACTAAAAGGGTTAAATGTAATTAGTACTAGTGCAACAAAACACACACACATGTAAATACCGTTGTGATGAGGTATGAGTTCGATAAAAAAACCTTAGGGATGTATGCCCAAGGTCAATTATATGAACTACAAACCCATCAAATCCAAGAGCTTATTAAGCAGGTAGAAAAAGAAGGAGAATTAGCTTGATGGGAGAGTGTTGAAAAACATCAATGGGACCAAAATCTCAACTTAACAAAGGTCCATGATCATACAAAGGAGAAGTCAACCAATCACAAGGAGAAAGAACCATCTTTGCCAATACAACAAACATTAGAAGAAGCCAAGGAAAAGATCAATAAGATGTTGGAATGGACGTATCAAAAGTGTGGAGAATATATCGATATTATTGGAGATAGAGTTTTAACAAACCAAGAAGCAGGAAAAAATAGTAGACAATCAGAAAGAAGGGATAAAGAAAATAAGGGCTCAACTACCGATCATACGTATGAATGCAACATATGCTTGTACGATCACCCCAAGGGCCAATGCCTAATATTGTTACATTTACATGAGCATTGGGGAAATACGTTACATCCAGAGTTTGTATAGAGATATTGTGTTCAATCACAGTGGAAACAATCCCAGTCATGGGGGAGACCACCACTAAACTAGAGATACCCTTCATATCATCCAAACTCAAACACTTATCTTGTTCAACATCCTGTTTCTCCAACTAAGCCAATGCACTTTATCTCACCACAATACCATTCTTCTCAATACTATCAGCCCATACCTTCAACACAACCACCACCTTGTGCACCTTATACTTCTTCTAACTTTCAACATTCTCATTTTTTCCCTCCTTCTACATTGCCACCAACTATTCCTAAGGTGTCTGCACCACTGCAACAACCCACAAACGTTACTTATGCTACTACTTCCAACAGTAGTGAAAAGCCTCCTCGACATCCAAAGCGTCCCTACTTTAAACATGGCTGTAAGAAGAGACAACACAATTTCAAGGCCACTACATCTTCCAACTTAGCACAAGTCCTACAATGTGGTGCACCCTCATCTTGAAATCCCACACCTCATGTAACTTCATTAGGGTCACCAACTCACACTCCAACAACCACATGGCCCAATGAACATAGGAATGGAGAGCAACAACCCAATCCTTGCATACCATCTAAAGGTCCCAAATATCATAGTGGGTCAACTCATTATCCAGGAACTACATCATATCAATTGCCCCACTATGCTCATTATAATCAAGTGTGTGAAACCTGATGGGGTAAGTACGGCCAAGTTCCAATATTTCCAACATGCAAGGATCCCCATTGTTAGTTATTAATCCTTGCCATCCTCAACCGTTTAGCTATGAGGGATATCCCCCATTCTAATAACAAGTGGGATTAATATCCATTTTTTATTTTCTTTAATTTTACAACTTTTTATTTTCCATTTTTTCATTTTTCAATTTCTTGTTTTCTCTTTTTGTTTTTTTTTTATCTTTTACATTTTTGTAAGTAATCTCATCTACGAATAAAAAACTCATGTGGATCATTGGTTGAGGTGTGTTCTATGTTATTAAGTCAGGAGTGATCAATTATTTGGACAAGTTAGCCCATTACACCCACTCATCCATTCTACAAATAAGAGGTTCTATTCTAGGGTATAATGATATCCTTGACATTCTTAAAAGTTAAAATTAATTTTGTGTTCATTGTACCCAGAATGAAGAAGGATGGACCAAGAGGGAATGATTAGGGTGTGACATCAAGGGGACTTGCAGATTCTCTTTGGTGATGTCTATGTGAGTTATCATGCAACGTGGTTATACTAAGATCCTTGTAGATCTAACAAAAAATGGGAGTAAGAGTAATCAAATGGGCACTTAAAAATCCAATGCTGTTCTAGGGGGTCCCATTGGAAAGACATGCACCCATGCCTAAAGGTTGGCGGCTTCTCTGGATTCAGTATTCAAAAAAAGAAAATGAAAAGAAAAGTGCCACAAAATAAAAATCACTCCTTCCTTGAACAAAATGCCAAGTGATCATATGCCTTGTTGTTATGATACTCTCATAGTTGCTCATCATGGGATGAAACAATGTGATGTCACTGATTAGAGGAATGGACTTGGTCCTGATCTTGGAACAATGGGTTAATGACACCTTAATCATGCTTTACACGTAGGATTCACTATGCCCTGGGTCAGTTACCTCATGTCCCAATCTCTATGACCCCTTCTATACTTCGTCTCATCTCACTGTTCGTGTAATTGTAGCTTGTGTCATGTGTAACATGGAATTCTAACCTCATTCTGGTAATATTTACATGTGTGTGTTTTGTTGAGTTAGTGCGGATTACATTTAACCCTTCTAGTTCCCATAGACACTTTAAGTGTAGTTACACAAGGGCATTATAGGTTGGAACCTACTTTGGGGAGGACCCACTTGTGTAATCTTTTGTAATCTTCACGTATTACATAGATCACACACATCATTTCTTACCCTCGGCATAATTTTCAAACAATTTTCTTTCCCTACTATTATCCCTCTAAATTCCAACATTCTGATGTACCATTACATACCCTTTTTCTTACCACCCAAGGTTTTATTGATAAAATCCACACTATCATCATTAATTGTGCCTTTCAAATTAATGGAATTACCCTGGAACCCCTTCATAATAACCCAATGTCCTCAGCTTACAATGTTAATTTTGAAAAATCCTTTAAAAATTTAGCATTTTTTTTTGGGCCTCATATCACTAGGGATGTGATATCACATACGTGATGTTGCGTTTGATGTGATATCATGTATGCGATATCGCGTCGCCATAACCTATAAATAGGTGATCCCCCTGCAACACTTAGTATCATTTTCCCCATTCACAAAAGGGAGTTTTTGAATTTTTTCTCTACGACTTGCGATTGAACGACCCTTGCTTTTCTAACTATATCTCGCTTACTAGTACTCCAATTTTAATTCTGTCTGAACTTGCTTGAAATTGGAGTGTTCAGCTTAGTCGTGGGGGAGGGACATCTACCGAAAAGTGCCTAACTTTTTTGAAATCTATCATCGTCCAAAGGACATCATCTAGGTTAATTAACTATAACACTTAGAATATTTGTTCCCAAAAATCATTTAATCCCTAGGTATTCCGGGAAACTAAAAATTGGAAACCACCTAAGTCACAGGACTCCTCATTATAGTTTTCGAGCAATATCACAAGTCATAACATAAGATCATTATTTAAGGCAAGAAGTAAGGTATAACCTAACTTTAAAAATAACCTTAATAATGCATGGCCCGTGTGATTGCAGATGGTCCCAAAATGTGGACAATAGGAAGGTCCTACTCAAGGTGGAAGCAAGCGATCTCGGAGATGTGGAAGACAAGGTCCTGCCAGACAACATGCAGAATAGGAGGAGATATCATTCAGCATTCATCAATAAGAACCTCCTATTGGATGGTCTGGGTAGGCAGAAGGAGGAGCTGCTACAACACTTGAATAGGGACAACAGCTCACTTTGCCCCAAGATTGTGTTTAGGCCATCCACGAGAAGTCCACATTTTCTGCGGTGATTGTGGAATTGAACTTTGAATCATTTGTAGAGTTCACTCCTAAGGCTGTTAGGGATCACCTCAAAGGGTCTCCCTTATGGCCTATCCTCTCTGAAAGCGGTGCCTAGTACCTAGGAGAGATGTACCAATTTTGGCACAATAGGGAGCAAGGCACCACTATCAATATTTGTGGTGTGACAGTTGACTTCTCTATGTAGGCCATTTCAGAGGTGTTAAACATTTTGAATATAGGGCCCAAAGTCACTTAGTTATCTACCTATTTAGACCCCAATGTGCAAAAGGATTGGTTAGAGAAGGCTTATGGAAAAGATAAAACATTTGATGAGTTGATGACAGAAGAGAGGGTTTACTTCAAAATTGGAACATATAACCTCTTTCCCAAAAAGGGCCTAAAAAGAATATCAATGTATGCATCTAGAGGATGTGTAGTGCTGATGGAAAAGGTTAACGCTAACTTGCCCCATCTATATTTAATAGAGATCCTAAGGCAGTTTGAAGAATGAAAGACAGGGAAGATGGCACTGCCTTTCCTTTGTCTTATTAGAAAACTTTGTCGACCTGCCGGTATTCGGGGGTACACCAATGATGTCCTCCGAAAAGCCCAGACTACTTCATATGCTGAATTACTAAAGGCGCCAGCTCCAAGAAAAAGCGCTGGAGAAGAGCTGGGACCAGAACAAGAAGAAGAACAAATGGCTGGACCAACTGCAACTCAACTTGTAGGACCTAGTTAACCTCCAGGCACGGGTCCCAGCCAACAACAGGAAGTAGGACCCAACATAGGCTAGGATCAATAGCTACCGCAAGACTATAGATTGTCAATGAGCCATCTTAGGGCCATCGCTGAGACAGTTAGTTGGGGAAGTCATGATGACGCAAACCTCTTCCACATCATCGACGATTCCATTCAGCCTATGGTTTCATTGGATTGCACAAGGAGAGAATTATCCATTCACATAGGAGGAGGGGAACGTATATGGTCATAATAGATCTTAAGAAACACGACATCTTTCCAAGTGCAATTAGAAACTAGTGAAGGGGACATTGTGGTGGTCATGCAACACCAGGATGCCATGGGAGCTACAAAAGTGGTCGCAGAGCACATCAAAGAATCCTTTAACGTACCTGTTGTGCCACCAACGAATCTCACAGGAGCATGGGATGCTCAAACTTTGGCTGAAACCTTAATGACTCCTGTAGAACATGAGGATGCACTTGATCGATTGCTCCAAATAGGGCAAGTAATGATGTCCCTATTTGACATCCCTCAGGATGTTATGGCAATTTAATCAAACCTCATTTCCACAAAGGGGAAGCTGTTCTTAACAAAAGTGAGGGCTGAGCATGTAGAAGAAGAAGTAAGAAATTACAAGAGCAGCTCGTAACCCTACAAGTAGCATAGCGGGACCCTCTACAATTTGTTCCCGCAGACTAGCTAGATAACTTTAGAACTAAGAAACTAACCAAATTAATCATAGAGAATAAACAAGTGGTTGAAAAAAAGGAGAAGGTTGTTTGGGATGCCTCCATAGCACAAGCGCAAACTCATGCGCATCTTAAGGCACTCAAGGCCTTACAAGAAGAAAACAAGCATCTTGTTGCAGACAAGCAAAAGAATGTTGTCAAAGAACACTTTCATCAATTATGAGAATAATTCATCTGGGTCAACCAATACATAAGTCATTTAGCCAAAGAAAATCAAATCCTCTCGATGGAAGAGGTGCGCGCCATTCGTAAAAAGTCAGCTATTGAGATAAGCACGTGGCAGAATGAGGCTAAAAGACATGAGAAGCTGAAGGAGCACTTCTGCGATTAGGTGGGAATGTATAAATAGATCCTTAAGAAGGAGATCCATATGGCCAAGGCCCAAATCAACACTATCAGTGCTCAACACATTGACTGGCGGGCCATATTGGACACATATGCCTTTGCCCACCAAGCGAAAGCTAAGAGCTGGGACCTACAAATTCAAGATTTGATGGAATACATGGAGTTGGAAAACCTAAGATATGCCAATATTTCCATATTAATAGTAGGACACCTGAGGACAGAGCTCGAGTAGCAGGTAGCAACCACCCACATCAAATACGAAGCAGAATTTACAGTGCGCAAGAAGCTGGTGGAGAAATTGGAAGTTGCAAATACTGAACTTGAGGTGGTAAAAGCCAACTACCAAGGACAAAAAGGTATCGCAATATACTTGGCTCAATGGCTAGTATATTTTCAGGAGTACAAGGATAAAGCCAGAGCCTATGAAGGGGAACGACGGGTGTTCACAGCTTGGTATGTCAAGGCCAACCAAATGTTTCAGCAAATACCCTGTCCGTGGGAAGTGCTAACTTCGTCAAATGATGGAACGTTAGTATGGAAGGCACAATACCCTTAAACTAAAGAGGAGAAGCTCTAGGCCATACTTCAACACCATCAAGCCTCAAAACCTAGAGCACAAGACAAAGTGAAGGCACCAATGGAGGAGCCACCGCCACCTAGAACTACATGAGTCCCATCCATTTTTGTAGGTGTAGTTTTCATTTCACACTGTGGCATAGTCCCATTTTCACCATCCAATAATCCCATACCTATCCACTATGTAATAACTATAACTCGAGGATGAGTTTTCATTTAGTTGTGGGGATATGATGAGTCGCATTTTTGGTGACCGCGATATCTCGTACGTGATATTGTGGTCATGATATCACATACGTGATATTGTAGCTAAGTCATGATATCATGTACGTGATATTGCATCCCACCACCAATTCTATAAATAAGAGGCAGCTCTCCCTTATTTCACATTAAATTTAGACCCTTAGTGAAACTCTGGCAGTTTTATCCCTCCAGAGATAGAATTATTTTTTAGTGTATGCCCTCAGTGTGGTGATTGTAATTTTATGGCATCCTTTATTCGAGTGTAATGTACTTGGACATGCACATGACCAACAATAAATATTGAGATTACTTCATCATTGTAGCATTCACTTTATTTAATTATTTATTTACTTGTTATTTGCTGCTTTCCTAGTTAATCTCTCTCACCCTTATCTCATGTTAAAATGCAGAATGAGTACGACTTGATTTCAATCATTTAAGTGTGACTACTTGGTAACCCAGTAGCATACCTAGGATCTGCGCTTGGTAATCCTAGTGGTAGTCATGCACAAAGTCCAAGATGTGTATGGATAATAAAAGAACGGATGCTCATTGCACTTAGGCTAGATTAGATTCTCTTACCCTTTCTCTCTTAGTTTAGATAATATTACTTTTCATTGTCTTCAGGAGTAGCACTAGGTTAGAAACCCATCATACACCTCACTCTAGACTAAACCATATGTGATAAAGATAATACTAGTCCAGGTGGGAAGACAGTGAACTGCGACCTAAGGCTAACTCTCTAGATGCCACAACTAGTCCGTCTGCGGAGTTCGACCAGATCGCGCGTGCAACGCTCATATTTTTATGGTTGAGTATAGGGGTACCTCACCACTCATCAATGTCCAAGTTGAAATTAGAAGATTTCTTAAGAAGATGAGAAAGTAGATGAAATTGATTACTTAGATTGCATATAAAATGATGTATGGATTGAAGTCTACCTTCTAGGATACACATGTTTAGGTAGATGGGTGGTGGAATGTTCATGATTGTTTTGATCTTGTTGAAGTCCATTGTGATACCTTTAGCTAAGATTAGAAATCCTATTATCATGCTAATTTCTATATTAAAGATATACTTTTTAGGACTGATTTAGAGGTTGTACTTGTTGCATTAGGTTAATACTATGTCTAGATCTATGAGATGTTTAATTGCTATGATGGAATTGATAGTTACATCATCCATATAATTGTTAATAGTTTTAAACATCATTTCATTAAATATGAATTTCATAACTCATTGGTAAGTTAATCCAACATTCTTAAGTTTGAAGGACATCTTTATGTAGCAAAATGTTCCCCATGGGGTCATAAAAGTTGTAAAACATTGATGTTTAGGGTTAACCTAAATTTAATTATAGCTTGAAAAACCATCCATGAAACTAAGTAAAGCATGACTTATGAGTTGATTAATGTTGGGCAACAAGAAGTCATCCTTTAAAGTCACCTTGTTACGATTATGAAAGTCTATGCATATCCTAATAACACCATTTTCTTAGGAACAACAACCATGTTAGAGACCTAATCTGAGTATTCTATGGGGCATATGAAACTTGCATAGGAGAGCTTTGTGATCTCATCTTTGATTTCTAAGACTAACTCAGGTTTGATCTTGCAAGCTTTTTATTTAACAAGCTTGGATCCTTTCTTGAGAATGATGTTGTGTTGTACCATAGTTGACTCTAAACCAAGCATATCATCATAGCCATAATAAAAGGTGATAGAATTTTTTAATAGTGTTTTAAGGATGAATTCCTTACTATTTTCAAGCAAAATGTCCCCTATTTACAAGGTATTTTCATCATTTTCATGATTGGTAATGCTGAGTTTAATGAAAAAGTCCTTAGTTAACATAGGCTCATGGTCTAAGTAGGTAAGTTTAGCTTGAGAAATTTTGCCTTTCTCAATAAGATCAAGTATACGTATGAGAGTGTTTAAGGGGTATGAGAGTTAAATCAATAATTTCCTCATTGGAGGGCTTGGTAACTTGGTTATGGTTCCCACCTTGGGTGAGAGGTTTACACAAATGGAAGAGGATGATGGGGTCCATGACTTGTAAGCATAAAATAGATTCCAAAGATAGAAAAATTTACTAAATGCATGCACAAGATCCAAAACTATTAGAAATTTTTACAAGCATTTTGACATGTTAAGGATTTAGTTTTTTCTTTTGTGATACACTTCTTGAGAGCATGTGAGGCCCATGTGGGACAAAGAAGGATGTTGCTAAGGATACCTAGGATATCATTTATCAATGTTGGGATCATAGTCTAGGAGTTGAGAGGGAGAGACAAATGCATATTATAAATATTTACAAACTTAGTTTTTGTATTCTTATGTGGGGCAAGGGAGGTTTCAATGAAGGCTACTTGGAATACTATTTTAGGTATTGTTGGGGTTGTGGCCTGTAGGTTGTTACGGGAAGGTCATGCTATGGACCTACATTAGTATCCCTTGGGGACAATATTTGTAGGAGCAAGGAAGAAGGGAAAGATAGAAAATTTTTTGTGTAAAAGGAGAAGAGGGAATAAGAAGGGTATATAAGAGAAAACTATACATGAAAAAAGCTCATTTTTTCATTTTTCTCCTTACATGTTTGAGATATTGAAAAAGTAAGAGAGATGGGAAAAAGAGTAACTTCAATGAATGGGATGATGCCACAAAAGTAGGGTTGTAGGGGCAAGGGTGCTGATGGATCTTGCTAAGGGACACATGGTAGTAGGACTGGGATTAGAAACTAGGCCTAAGGAGCATCACTAGTGGGGCATAGGCTTTGTTACCCTTAGCCTTAGTTTCTAGATTTACTATTGTATATCTTTTAGTGTGGGTGGGAAGGAAAGAAATGATAAGGAAGAGAAGAGTGGCTATGTTGACAGCACATCCATAAGGATCATGGGGCTTGTAGTGGCATGCATGCATGTGATGTATTGGCTATAGCATTGGTAGTACTAATGTATGCTTGTGCAAGTTACAAAAACTTGTGTTAGTGGTCATGTCGACACATTAACACTTTGTTTGTCGAGGACATGGATGGAAGAGAAGAGAAAATTAGTTTTTTGGGATAGTACTAGGGTAGGAAAAAAAGTGAGGGCAAAGGATAAGTAGATTTTCCTCTTAGTGAAGGGAAAATCTATCCTCCAAAGGTAAGATTCAAGGCTACTTGAGTAGCATTGAAGATTTTTTGGTTAGGAAGGCCAAGAGAAATTTGAGGGTGTTATACATTAGTATAAGGGCATAAATGGTGAAGGAAAGGCATTGAGAAGGTTAAAGAAAATGATGTCTATTAGCATGGATGGCATTATAGTTGTGTCATGGTAGTGGGAAGGTGCATGTTAGTGCACCATGTAGGTCATAGTGGGGGTCATGGTAGAGCAAACACTCTTTCTTTCCTTTTTTCTTCATTTTTTTCAAAAAAAATTAAGGGAAAGAGAGGAACAAAAAATGTTGACATCTACTACCTTGTGACAAATGTGGAAACAACACCACTACATACATGGCAACACTAGTAGATTGACAAAACTAGTTGATGCTACCAGACATTGATAATACCACTAGCAAGCATATTGTGGGGTAGTGATCAATATAACACATTTTTTATGAGGAAAATAGTAGGATGTCAGGGCTGTTGGGAAGGGTATGCATGGATGTGTTGGAATGGATGCCTTGATAAATAAATGGGTAGGGTGGTAGGCTAGCTAGAAACTTGGAAATTTTGGGTCCCAATGGGATAAAATTATGAAAATTTTCAAGTGTTGGTGTAGCTAAGGGTAGGAAAAAACTTATAAATTTTCACTAAGTATGTCAAGTAGAGAAGAAGATAAAAATATACCTAAGTGTTTCAAGAAAGGATGATGGGATGCGATATCGCATGGGCCATGATATCGCATCCCCTGCAATATCATGTCTTCTCCTACAATATCCTGTACGCAATATCACGGTGCCCCGCCAAGTCTATAAATAAGAGGCAACTCTCCCTTGTTTCTAATCCTAGTCCTAGATCATAGCGAAACTCTAGCAGTTTTACCTCTCCAAAGATAGAATAATTTCCATGTGCCCATAGTAGAAGCTCCAAAGTGAATGGATCTTTATTTGAGAAAATATTGTACCTGAACACTAGTTTGTGTACAAAAATAAAGACGAACTTCTTGGATAAACCTTGCAATGCATGGACTCAGCTAAATAGGACTTTATTTGCTGTTATTTATTGTTTACCATTTAAATGCTTTATTAGTTAGTTAATTCTCTCTCAACCCTTCTCCCATAGTTAAGTGCATTCAGTACAACTGCTTCGAGCACAAGCGTTACGCTTGGTGATCCCAGCAATGACTAGCATTTGGTAACCAAGGTTGCATTGGTTTAGGGTGTGAACGGTAAGTGGGAATGGATGTTGATGCTAGGTTAATTAAGGCTTCGTTAGTTAGTTAAATTTAGTTAATCAATCTCTTCACCCTTCACCTCTTAGCATAGGAGACAAAACATAAAAGATATAAAAATCATATACCTTAGACTTACTTAACCATACAACCGTAACAAATACAAGTAATTCTAGGAAGACAACGAATGATTAACCTTAAGTGTTCCATGAGGCATGTAGGCACTTAGTCTATGGAGTTTGACTGGATTGCACGTGTAACACTCATATTCATATGATTGAGTGTAAGGGTACCTCACCACTCATCATTGGTGCCGTTGTTGGGGACTAAGTGTTTGTGCGCTAAGTAGAACATAGGAAATTATCCACATCGTTGGGAGCTTAAATGAACCCTTAGGGTTAATTAAATAAAAAATTATATAATGGTTAATTAGCACACTGAATTAAACTAAGATGTCTTCTTCTCATAAGAGCACTTCACCACCTAGGGATCATACAAGAAACAATCCGCAGTCCAACATGCATAACCGAGAACCACCAGTTCCTCAACAACATCGAGTGGTATATATTCATCTTGATGAGTATATACCCGATTTCACTTTTATCCTTCATCAAGATGAACAGCTATGTTGGCATAATTTGCAAGGCGTATTAGTGTTACCCCCAGATCATGCAGTCCCTAACATGCTCCTTCGTGCTCTTGCACAAATCGGCATGACACAACTATACGCTAAATACGTTATAGGTGATTTTGACACAAGGGATTATCATCCCACAAAAGTGCAACATCAATGGGACTTGCAGTAGGAGAGCCACCATACATTGTTGAAGGGAAAATGGGTCTTGCACGTCCTAAGTGAAATTGGAGATGGTGAACCACTTATAATGGGTTCTCCATCAAATGATGTTCCCCCTCCTAATGATAGTGAGGATGTGGGGTATTAGAACCTATGCTTTATGATACACAACCCTAGTTTTGATCCCCGTGAACGCCAGCTATTTACTAAGGGAATGAAAACACATGACAAGGATAGGCATTCTGATCATCATCATGATCAGGGTTGTAACCATCGAAGAGAAGGTAAGAAACATCGTCATGACGATGGTTCTCCTTCTTCTTCTCCTTCATCACACCATTCACCCTCTCCTTCCAAATCAAGACTTAGTCACAAAGAGCATAACGGTGAGGATAAGGATAAGCGAGATGAGAGACCTCCTCGAGAGAGTCGAGAGCGAGGAAAAGGGCATGAAAGAAGGGAAAGTAGGGAACCATGTAGGCATCATATACATCATGAAGGAGATGATCATGATGAACCCCTACTTGCCACTTGAAGTATGCTAGACATCATAGAGGCTATGAGAATACCAACAAGGCATTAAAAAGATCACTAGATCAAGCACTTAGACATGAATAATATTCCATGCTTCGAAGGGGGATACAATGCTAATCTATAGAATCATTTATAGGGATTCCACGATGCCTGCACCTTGTAGAACATTGAAAATGAGTGGCAGAAACTAAAGTTGTTTCCTAGGACACTCATAAAAGAAGCAGAGAGTTGGTACCGATCCTTAGAGTCAAAAACCATTAGGAGGTGGAGTACAATGCTAGAATTATTTAATGATAAATACCAAACATACTCTAGAGTGTCTAAGTTGTGTAAGAAGATCCAAGGATGGAAGCAAGGTAATCATGAACCCTTGGATGCTGCCATGGGCCGATACTACGCATTGCTACATCGTTGCCTGGGCCATGGTTACGCACAAAAAGATTAACTACGCCACCTTGTAGATGGGCTAAGACATGAAACTAGGAGAACCCTTGGGACTTATGCCCAAAGGAGACTATCTGAACTTAGATCCCATGAAATTCATCGATTTTTGGAGCAAGTAGGTAAAGAAGAAGGGGAGCTATGGAAAAGAGAAAATGCAGAAGAATATAACTACGATCCTTCCCTCCAAAAGAGGGGAGTGAGATTTTATGATGAAGAGGATGAGTCACCACTTGAAGATTTGGTGAATAGAAAAACCTTGCTGCTTCAAAAGCTAATAACAAAAGTGTCGAATAAGGTAGATCAAATATAGGACTCCTTACATAGTAGACTTGAACTTGTCCTGAAAATCGTAGAGGAGTCTAAGGAGGAATGAAGTAGTGACCATGATAAGAAAAAGCAGAGAGATTCAGGCCATGCACGTGACAAGGGTAAGGGAAAAATGACTATTGCTGATGAGGTTGTGGATTCATACATAGACAATGATGGTGGATGTAAGATTTGCCAATATGACCATCCTAAGGGATGTTGCCCAATAATCTCACATCTACAAGAGTCTAGGATGTATGCACTCAACCCAAGACTTAACAGATGACAAGCACCCTAAAGGTTACCTTATCACCAAGGTAACCCAAGGAAGTTCCACCAATTATTAACGTATTATCCAAGTGGAACTACACCACAACCTATCGGGAAACACTAGTAGTGGCAACATCCACAGTCATGGGGGATACCACCACCTAGACAACAATACCCTTACCGGAAACCAGACCCATATGGCTACTACGTGTAGTAGCCGGTTTCTCCAAGTGATGCTATGTGTCATGCAACCCCACAACGTCACTACCAAGTTCGGGAGTATTTTAGGACTCCTTCTCCTACAAAAGACACAACACACGTGTACCATCCTCCAGATCCAATTGCCACTCTTACTCCAGCAGTTCCACTACCACCCGCTCCAACAATGCAAGAGGAACTCCCCACTCAACCGTAGCAACGTAATGCTATGAGAGCTGTAAAAATTTAACCCATTGCTGGTTCTAACAACCACATAAAGAGAAGATCCTTCTTCAAAACCAAAAGCCCAAATAAGCTCTCACAACCACAAGCAGTTGAGTCTACAACCTCTCCTCCAACAAATAAGGCTTCATAGCTCCCTTCAAACAAACAACATAGCTCAACATATACGGTTATGTTAACACATACCGTTACCGATCGAATCAAGGTGGGCCACCTTCCTAGAAAACTATCTAACCCTGGGAGTCCCTTAATCTATCTCCAAGTCACTGGGAATGAACCTCATAAGGCTCTTCTTGACTCAGGTTCCGGAGTCACCTTAATATCACGAGAAATGTATAAAGCCTGGAACCTGCCTCCACTCAAGAAGAGAAATATTCAACTAGAGTTGGCTAACCAGTCCATCACTATTCCTTTGGGATAGGTTGAGGATGTTATTACCACTATGTGTGGTTGGTCATATCCAGCCGATTTCCTAGTGATCCATGTAAATAATGACAAAGGGGACTTCCCAATTATAATGGAAAGGGCATGGATGAGTACAATAGACGCATGCCTATGAATCTATGATCTTTCCTTGGAAATATCTATGGTAAATATGTATGGAAAGATCAAGAAGAAGAAAGTTCCATGCATCACATACAGTGATTCAGAGGGTGATGGCATGGAGGAATTCTCAGCATCTCCTACATGCAACTGGTGTGCCCAAGAAACACAGATACAACGGTGCCTATATGTAGCAACCACACAACAAGAAAACACCCAGTGGTTGACAGCTGATCAAGAAAGTAGCCCACCAACATCCATGGAACAAACTGGGGGAACAACCTGCACTCACAATGAAAGCATAGATACATTGGAATATGAGCATCACCAACTTCCATCCCTTAACCTAAAAACATCAATTGGGAGAAGTTGGACACTTCTAAGAAATTCAAATAGGTGTTCATTATTTTAGATCTCTCCCTTTCCATTTAGTCATGGGGGAGACAGCCACCTATGCTAATCATTTGGGGCCCTCAGTTCTTTTAAGTTTTTGTTTTACACGTTTTTGTTTTGCAAATTTTATTTTACAAATTTCTTTAACTTTTCTTATTTTTGTTTTACAACATCGTTATACTTTTTCATTTCTTGTGTGTGTGTTATCCATCTTGTCAAGTTTGTCTTTTAATAAGTGTTCTTCATTATGGTATGAACTCTTTTCCTATTGATTGTTAATGTTTGGTTTTTACCTTTAAGTTATGATGTTAATACTAAGGTATGGTTCTTTTGATATGACAGGTAATGAGTCCACTTCATCCATTCATTCACAAACTTCTATGATCTCTCTTGGCTTGGAATTGTACAGTCCTTTTCCTCAATAATAAGAACTATAACGAATTGGTGACTAGGCATTTCTTAAACTAAGGAAGGACTCAAGGATTAAAAAGGGTGTGACTTCAAGGGAACTTGATGCATTTGTGTTGGCCATTCTCTTGGGTGCTTGGATGTTTTCTTCTTGATTTTTCTTACCATTTCAACGTTACCCTATTATTGGGAAGCTGAGTAAATAAAAATAATAAGTCTTTTCATGGTGTGATTCTCACACATAAACACAAAAAAATAGTGAGAATTCAAAGCTCACCCCTTAGAAAAAATAATCATTTGGGCTACAAGCATTGGGTATGGAACTAAAATAAAAATTTTCCCTCTAACTAAGGCCCTTCTCGCTTCCCATTCTCTCCTCCTTCATTTCATCAGAATGGTCGTGGCTCTTAGGGGAAGGCATTCTTGTTACTTCAAGAGGATGGATTAGCCGAATGTATTAATGTGAAGTCACTGGATGTGGTTGTTGAGGCCAGACTTGGAATGGGACCTACTAAGTCACATTAATCATTAAAATACACAAGGGGCTGTACACTACCTTGTTCTTGAGATTCCATTCCATTCTCTTCTTTCCATCATTCTTCCTCCATTGTTCACCTCATTTCCAGTTGTATCATTAGTATATATATTGGTGGATGCATTGTTTTCTTTTTGGTAAATTCTTGTGGTTAAGACTTTAACTCTTGTTTCACATGAAATTCCCAGAGCCTACAAACTCTTCGAATGTGGGTTTGTCAGGGCATTAAGGGCATGAGCTTGCTTTGGGGAGGACCCACTGACATTCCTATTTGGTGCACCAGTTAAATTCTTTCTCCTAACATTTTTGCAATCCATTTTATTTTCTTCATTTCCATCTTAACATCCATTTCATCGATGTTATAGTTGTCTCTTTTTCTCCATCTTTCTTGTTCTTTTTCTTTCTCCATTCTATTGCTACCGGAGGTTCACTCTTAGTCATGGGGGTTTGAACTCAAATTTTTTCGATTTTCTCCTAACCCCTACACCTTCGATAGTCATCATTATTATGTCTCTAGATCCGCATTATCCATACCACAACCCATCCAATGGACCTTTTACCGAAGCAAGGTATCAACTGCATTGTATTCATTTACCCTTGCTAATATAAAGATTGTGTTGTGTGTGCAAATGGAAATCATACACCAACGAATTGGATTTGGAGAGAGCACTTAGAATGGATCAGTGCTGAAGCAGCTATGCAAGGAGCAAGATCGATGGCACGCTTATGGATAGATAACGAAAGGCGCAATCTTGGTGTTGGAAGCACTACACTTCTTCTCTCTTCTCTCTTCTCTCTTAGCTATCAAATAAGGCCTGATATCAAATGTATAAGGTGTTCACTCTTGTTTTCATGAACACGAGTTTTTTCTTGTTTTGTAATGATGATCCGTTCACATGTCATCCCATTCACCATTAGTTCCATTCAAGTCAATAATCCCATACCTTCCCAATATTTTGTAAGGACCTCAAGGATGAGTTTTTATTCAGTCATGGGAGTATGGTGGGATGCGATATTACATGGGCCGCACTGCAATATCGCTGCCCCCGCAATATCGTGTACACGATATCCCAATGCACTCCCAAGTCTATAAATAAGAGGCAGCTCTCCCTTGTTTCTAATCCTAGGCCTAGACCATAGCAAAACTCTGGCAATTTTACCTCTCGAGAGATAGAATAATTTCCATGTGCCCGTAGTAGGAGCTCCAAAGTGAACAAATCTTTATTCGAGCAAATATTGTACCTGAACACAAGTTTGTATATGGAAATAAAGATGAACTTCTTGGATAAACCTTGTAGTGCATGGACTAAGCTAAATAGGACTTTATTTGCTATTATTTATTATTTACCATTTAAATTCTTTATTAGTTAGTTAATTCTCTCTCAACACTTCTCCCATAGTTAAGTGCATTCAGTACGACTGCTTCGAGCATGTGCGTTACACTTGGTGATCCCAGCAATGACTAGCATTTGGTAACCAAGGTTGCATTGTTTTAGGGTGTGAACGGTAAGTGGGAATGGATGTTGATGCTAGGTTAATTAAGGCTTAGTTAGTTAGTTAAAGTTAGTTAATCAGTCTCTTCATCCTTCACCTCTTAGCATAGGAGATAAAACATAAAATATATAAAAATCATATACCTCAGACTTACTTAACCATACAATTGTGACAAATACAAGTAATTCTGGGAAGACAACGAACGATTAACCTTAAGTGTTCCATGAGGCATGTAGGCACTTAGTCTACAGAGTTCGACCAGATCGTGCGTGTAACACTCATATTCATATGGCTAAGTGTAGGGGTACCTTGCCACTCATCAAAGGAGAAGTTCAATTTTTTTTAACTCTAGAGAAATTGATACTAGAAATTTGCTATCTCTGAACAAACTAGAATAAAAAATTTCCTAACTCTAAAGAAATAAAAATGAGAGGAGGTTGAATTTTGGCCTAAGTGAAAATTAAACTAAGCTTAAAAGAGACAAAGATAAACCAAAACTTGGTTAAGTATGGGACATGTAGGAAAATATGAAAAATGAAAACATGTTAACTAGTAGCATCTAAGTTAGTATTACTTGCTATGGTTTGGATTAGAATTTTGTGCCTTAGCTTTTTGATATTCGAAGCTAACATTTATGTTTTAAAGTTCAAATGTTAAGTTTTTATTTTGCACCTTTACACTTTTACGTATCTACTAGCATTTGTTTTTATTGATTATTATACTTTATAGGCATGACATGCTATTGAGGCTATTAGCAATGGATCCCATGTTTTTATTGATCTATGATGCAACCATTATAGTGACTAAGATACCTTAGAGGATGAGAGCTCTTTCTATCATCAATGATTAGTCTCTCTACCCTACATAGATCTAAATCCCAAGGATCAAATGTTTTCTTGAGTTTTGCATTGATCATATTCAAGTGCTTGTGTGGACCTTAATGTATAACCCACCATCTCACATGCACTAGATAGGATATGTCACAAGGTTAGTATAAGGTTATTGGTACACATTACCTAGGACTCCATTAATGTTAACATTATCATTGATGGCACAAAATAGAGTTGGAAAATCCAACAAAGGAAGTGGAATGCTTGTGGTGGGATCATCCTTACAAATAATTCAATGCTAATATTATCCCTCTATTGGATGCCTGTTACATTTAGAGTTTGTTCAACCCTAATAGTACCATATCTCAGCCTCTAGACATGTTGGTTATAAAACCTTGCTTACACCTTAAAATTTTCTAAGCCTACAAGGTCACCTCATGATTTGGATCATTGGTTGATGTGGTTGTTTATTTCATTGTTCTTGTAGGTTCAAAGGTATTTATTATAGGAATTTTTGTAAGTTGGTTTAGTCCATGTTCTTCATGATAGGTCTGATCTTGGTGTGAGGGATGAATGGCCCAAAGGTTCATGCATCCTTCTACTACCTAAGGATAAGTTGTACATTGTTTATTTCTTAAGTTCCATGTTAACACTTAGCCATTATTCTATTCAGGTATCTATGGCATGGATTAAATTACCCTTGTTTTTCTTTTTCATACAAGATTAAAGCTTCTAATGTCATGTACATCTAGCTTGGAAATGTGAAAGAATGGAACTTATAGGCTAATGCATAAAACACTCATGCAAGTCACTCATGGCTAGTGGATGGACTTAGGATGAAGTATCTTCCTAGCTTGGAGTAGGTAGGGTTAATCCCATTGTTCATATTAAGGTCTTCTAACATCTCATCCACATATGTAATTACAGTGGTGAGATGTTATTTGAGTTAGTAGTGGTTATTCATCTTTTTAGTTTAGGGTAATAAGATCATCTGATCTTGGAATAGGGTCTCATTAAGCATTGGTTTGATTTCCCTAGTGTTGGTTGGCAGTTGAAAAGAATAATAAAATTTCAACTATGAATCAAGATATGATTGAGAGTTGGGCTTGACATGATGATACAGCTCATAACATATTGAGTTGTAAGAATCATGACGTACTACATATGTTTCATACTTTTATTAAGAGGATAATTTGTGGTAAGATTAGGTAGTAGATAATAGCTTTTCTCCTTAGAATCTTTGTCATTTATAATTTCATGGTACATGGTACTTACTATGATTGGGCTAACTATCTAAGTGAGAGGATGTCTAGAAATTTAACCAACATTGATATGGTAAGTGATGAAAACTTTGGCAACTCTGAAATATAACCTTTATTATTGTATGTTACAGTGCTTTGTGGTGCTCTTGATCCATGTTGATCATGATGGGAAGGTGTTATATGAAGATAAATCTCTTATCCATTGTACTATCATGTGACTATGATCATGATGACTCTACCTAGCATGCTAGATGGCCTAATGGAGATAACATCATCCATGTAGAAGGATGCAATCAAATTCCTTATTTTGAACAACATAGCACTACCTAGCAAATGATTAGTTCTTGGGAATCCAAGGCATGGGATGGAGGTGATGAGGAAGTATGCCTTGGACACATAACATGAGGGGTAGGAACTGAAGAGGATTAGAGTGATTCTTACTAAGGTAGTTGACAAGTGTGACTCTAAGGAGAAGCTAGAGATGTATGTGGCTAAAATAGTGGAGATATTGGATAAGTTAGAAGAAAATAATGGTTTTATTGTTTTTCTAGCTTTAATTTTTATGTAGTTTAGAGCTCTAATATTTTTATGACATCATGTTTTTTTATTATAGGTTTGCTATCTTTTCTTTTATTGCTTGACAATAGTAGTAAAGTCTAAAAAAATATAGAGAGGGAGGTGTTGGCGAATGTTGCAAAGAAGAAGAGGAAAAGAGAGGAGGAGAAGGATAAAAGGACACATGAATAGAAATAATCAAATGATAAGATCATAGCAAAAGAGGCTAAGAGAACAAAGAATAAAGCCTTGGCACAAAAGCTATTTGACACAACACTAAACATGATCCAGGAGAGGGAGATAAGGTTTTAAAATATTAAAATGTTTCATGATGATGTAATCTACTTTGAGATGGGGATGACTAATGATTTATTTTCATATATCATGACCTAGATAATATTGACATGGATAAGATGAAATCCCCTCCTAGGATTACTAGGTTTCATTCTAGTAGGAAGCGATGTCTGATGAAGCTAACATGAGGTGATTGAAGGAGAGGTTGAAGAAGAAAGTATCATTGTTGTATGATAAGCTATTGTTTATAGTTTTATTGTGACATAAGGTTAATTTAATTTAGATTTTTACGTTACATTTACTTTTATATTTTTGTAGTTATTATGTTGCAAGATATTCTGAGGTTGGTATGGGAGCATGTGAACAAAGAGAAGTTGATTTGGAACATTGTTGATGGGATTAGTGAGAAACTAAGAAACATCTCTAGAAAAGGTAAGTTGACCTCTAGATATGTTTGTTGCTTTTGCATTTTTGGTTTTATTTAAGTTAGTAGTTAAAAATTATTTAACTTCTATGATTTGTTAGAAATGTAATGGATGGATATTTTATAGATGTTCAAGTTATAGCTAATGAGGGTAAGGTATCTATCATGGATCCTAACTTGTAGCCTCTTCTATATGATGATCTTGAAGTGCAAAGTAGGAGGGATTCCATTGCTCAAAATAACATGGAGATGGTTTCTCTTATAGTGAGGCAATCTAACATGGTGATGGACCTTACCCTAGAGCTATTAATGACTAAGAAAAGAAAAGAAAAGTTGATTAGTAGGGTTAGATATTTGAAGGAGATAGTCACAAACTTAGAGGCAAATTTTCATGGGAGCATCATGGTTCATCATAATCACAAGGCTTTCTATTATTAACAATTGAGGGATTCTTTTATATGTCATGGTAGCTATCCACACTAAACATCAATGCAAGATATCAACCATGGAGGCTCTAAACATATAGCTAAGGGATAGTTTCTTTGCATGGGAAAATTTGGGTAAGCAACATAGTAGGAATAAGCTAGTGTACAAGAAGCAAAACTTTCTTCTCATGCAATAACTTAGAGAAGAAAGAGTGACTAGAAAGACAAGGAACATATTTATTAATAATATGAGTGTAAGTAATGCATTGGAAGCATATGAGGGATGCATACATGTGAAGAAGAAGAAGAAAGAGACAAAGGCTCCTAGCACTCGGAAAGATAGTAGGGTGAAGAGAGATCCTAGCATTGATGATCCTAATAACCTTGATATTTAAATGTGTTAATAGAGGACGTAGACTATTTGTTCATCTCATCTATAAAGATCACCTAGCATTTGATTTATGTTTTTGATTATAAGACTTCTAAGTTAGATGCAATGATAGGAGGGAAAGAGGATGAAGCTAGTCTTAGTGACATAGCAATGAGAAAATTTGAGAGCTTATTTTTATCTCTTTGTCTTTATTTGTGTTGATACTTATTCTAATGTGGGTATCTTTATATCATTTTATGTTTTTAACATTTTTATTTTTGGTTTAATTTTCATAGGTGTTATGGCTATGAGGATTTTTAGTAGTGATGTGAAGGAGAAGGGAGATGAGGAAGTGGTAGGGAAGATTTTTTTCCTATCAAAAACAAGGTGGATGATCAACATGGTAGAGAGTAAGATAATATGTTTTTATATTCCATAATTTTGTCGATGGATGTTGGTTGGGATATCTTGTTGATGAATATTTTATGGGCTATTAGCTATGATATAGGGTACTATGGTATAGGGACTAGTATCGTTATTGCTTTAATGTTTTCTAGTTTTATATTTTTTTCTATGTTTATGAATTTTCTTATCTTTTTATTTATGGGGTTTGGCAATTTTTCTAATGTGGAAATGGAAAATCATATGATATAAATAGAATAAAAATCAAACATAAGAACATAACTAGATATGTGTAAAAATAAAAGTAATGATCATATTTTTAAATACAAATAAACTTAAAATAGAAGAGTGGTAAAGAATTCTTAAAATGTAAATTAAAAATAGAAAGGAGACTAAGTAAAATAAATGTGAAAACTAATTAGACTAATAAACTCAAAAGGTGTAAATGGAGGGAACTAGGTGTTACAAGATTACAACTTGACTATAACTTTCCCATCATGGGATTGCGTAGGATATTTAACTATCTTAACTAACTTAAAAATTTCTAATTCTTCAAATCCTAAGTCTATGAATTCATAACTTCTCGATAATCATGAAATAATAGGATCATGTTCTTTGGTTTATTATTTAGTGGATATTTGTCTAACCAATGTAGGTTAGGATCCTAAACTAGTCTCTCTAAGAGATCTCATCATGATATGGTGGGGACTTCAGGATCTAAATGAACAACTACCTCTCTATCCCTACATGAAAAGTGGATCTCTTGGTCCAAAGGGGTGGAGAAAATGTGGTGATAAGCTAACTTAGGTCTTCCTAGAATAGCATTTATTCTTGAGGAATTTCAAATAATAATGAATATTTCTTCATAGGTGATACAACTTCTTACCAAAAAAGGTAACTTAATTACCCTTATGATATCTATTCTAGTCCTACTAAATGAAATTAAAGAGGAGTTATAATTTGAATACATGACTTGTTTCTTCAAGATGAGCTGCTTAATGATGGCCCATGAAATAATATTGAATCCTACTTCATCATTAACATGTACTAACAGTAGTGTCACATTGTCTTAAACTCATATTATGATGTAGATTGGAAGCTGACATACGACATCTGTCATAGGATGTGTCTTGATATTTTCTCTTCTAAACACTGTGTAATTTGCTTCATAATTAGGAGTGTTGAGGGTAGATGATATCACCTATGCATGTGGTTAAATATCAAATGGAACTATAATGAATTTGAGCAACTTCTCCAATACCAAGTGATGCTCCTTAGACATTGAGATGTGGTGAAAAAGGAAAAGGTTAGTTTCTTTTGGCTTCATGGAAGTCATAACTTGGGGCAAATATTTGCCACCATGGATGATCTCCTTTACTACTAGTGTAGGAGAAATGGTGTTTGCTAGTGTAGATGCTATAATGACAAGAGGATATGCAAGAGTTACATCCTTGTCTACTTGGAATGAGACATTTTTCTTGTTTGGAATAACTTATTTGGATGATTGTTCCTTGTCTTTTTCTTTATCCTATTTAGTTACCTTTTATGCTCTTGTTAGGATCTTAATTAGTGAGGTAGGAGTAGGAAGCAAAGAAGGTTTAGTAGACTTTGGAGGAAAGAAGGATTGTGTGAAAGGACAAATAGCATAAGGTAAAACTAGAGGTAAATTAGCTAGTCCAGATAAAGTTGGCAAAGAAAGTAAATTTTCCATAGGAGATGGTGGATAAATAAAAGATGAGTTAGAATGAATGTTGTCATTGTCATGATGAGGAGTCATGTCAATAACAAAGGGAGTTCTACTAGTGTTCTAGAAGAAGAATGAAGAAGTCGTACCATTACATGAGAGATAATAACAAAAGGATTTTTGAATTTTGATTAGTTTAACTAGGGATCTATGTAGGAATTAGCTTGAGAGGATTCCAATTGAACTACAAAAAATTATTTTGGGTGATTTTCCTGGTTATCCAATTAAAATGCAAAAATCCTATTTGATGGGCATTCAAGAATTCTTAAAAAATATACATGTTTTGATTGTTATATTGTATAGGAATGTTAACCATAATTTTTCCTTTCTTTATAAGTACATGTACATTGAATTTAAGGGTATTCTAACCCTTTGTACCATGGCCTATAGCTTGATGATAATAAAAAAACTTGTTGGGATTTTACCAATTAGGTACTAGAGGGTTACCTTCCACATGTTGGGGAGGATCAATTGAAAAAGTTTGGAACCTCTTAAAATGGATCCTATTTTTTTATGATACTTGACTTGGGGTTATATGTCCCTCCTTTAGCAACATGTTATATAGTTGATAAAATGTCATGGGGAATTTATGATATTTCAATTTGTCTTTCTATGGCATCATTTGCATCTATTTGAACATGTTCTATCCATTTCCATTGGGTTTAGGATTTGTCCCTCTATTTCAACCATTGCCACCATTGTTAGATGATGGACTTGGAGAAGTATGATTCACCAAGATAATCATTTGGCTATATTCTTAGAAGTTGATCTGCTTTAGATTTGAATGACTACCTTCTCAATATGTTTGACCAAAGTAATACAATCATGGAGGATAAGTGACCTAGAATAGACTAGTTTTTCTCTTATGTCATCATTAACTACCCCCTCAAGGATATCCAATAGTTATTGATAAGGTAAAAGCTATGTAAGCTCCATGGTAGCTGACATCCACCTAGAGATGAGCTTTGAGATTGATTCATTATAAGCTAACATGGTGACTAGGAGCTTTCATAGGATACAACCTCTTATAATGTTGTACTATAATATTTCTACAAAAGTTAGAAATAATTACTCAAGTGATGTGATGAGACTATGAAAGAGTGATTGATACTACTCAAGAGATTTTCCCATGAAGGAATTAGGAAAACTCCAAAGTATAGTATGTGGATAGCTAGCCAAAAGCATGCATTCATTTCAAAATGTACTAACATCATTAGTATGATTAGATTCCTTATTATACTTGATGAAATTGGATAATGAGACCCCCTCAAAAACCTTGGTTGATGTGATTAAATAACTAATGGGATCAACAAGAAGAGTGGCTAATGACATAGCATGACTACCCCAATGTAATGTAGTGGCCCTTTTAGTTTGATCATTCTTTACTTGGAACCTAATAGAATGATCTTGTAGTAATGATGTTGAGTTTCAAGGGACTCCTAGGAAAGAATGAAATGGTATTTTTTGGTGTTGGGTTGTATGTAGGCATAGTAGGTGGAATAGTAGGGGTAGCAATGGACATAAGTAAAGATGATGCAATGTTGTATTAGGGAATTTGATCTAAGGAAGGTATTAATGACATAAAAACTTGGGATTTTTGCATTGACATTGCATGCCGTAAGGACTAAAATGTGTTCATAAAAAAATTGATGCTTTTGAATAATGCTAGAAGAGTAAGGTTAATGATAGCAGTTCTTGGGAATACATTGTGGGAAGGAGGCACATTAGTTATTAGAGGGATTATGATAGCAAGGTTAACTAAAGTAGGAAATGTAGTAGAGACATTATGAGGTATGGGAATTGAAAATGGTTTAGTAGAACCAACAAGGTTCACATTTTGTATGATGGGACTATGTGATGGATGAAAAGAAACTATAAAAAGAGAGACATGAGGATGTTCATCATCATCATCATCATGAATGCTAATATCAGCACTTTGCTTACTATTTTGATCTTGGAATAAGTAGTTTTTATTATTGACATTGATGTTAGAATTTGCAATACAATGATCTCCAATAATACTTGAAATTACTTGAACTTTTTCCTAGGCAGTCAAATATTCAACTGGTGTATTTTGTTCAAATGGAGTGAGTTCGATGGGATGGTTTGGGTTGGGTAGGACAGTTTCCAAGCCATTGGCTACTTCATAAGTGTCCATCCTTCTTAGGTAATTCTCAAGTAATGTAATGCTTAGTTCTCACTTGATGCACATGATCTTGTAGTCATGCTACATCATGGGTGCCATTAGAGCTAGTGCTTTTCGCACTTCCATTAGTTTATGAATTTGAGAGTTATGAGAGGAGTTGGATCCATGTCCTAGTATGGTGTCAACAAGCATCCCTACAAATTCTTAAGAAAAAGGGATTAAGTACAAATAGAAAAATTAAAACCAAGTAAAAATAATAATAATGTGTAATTTTTTCTAACTATTGAAAAGGACCCTATAATGCACTAAGCAAAGGTTTCTGATACTGTAAACCTATTTGGTCCTCCTTCTAGGCCAAAAACTTCTTGAAAAATTATTTTTCTTAACTTCACATGGAAACCTCGATGAACTAAGTGTTAGAGAACTCAATTCATAGTAACAAATGATCTTTAACTTAATATAACGTTTACTAAGTCAATGATAATGACACGATGGGGTACATATATCAAATCAAATGTGGACTTAGCCCATCACACATGAACTAGGAACATTAGGTGAATGATAAAAATGTTGGTTTTATTTTGCTGAAAATGGCTTACTATAGAATGCTAGAAAAATGACTAAGTATAAAATATTGAAAAATTAACTATGTATAGAACAAACTAAGAGTGTAAAAATATGCATAAAGATAATAACATAGTAAGTATGAGATAATACAATATGGAAGAAGGATTTAGATTCCCTTACCAAATAATAGAAATTATGTATTACCTCACAAATATGATTATTCACCTACTAAGTAGTATCAAACTACATGTGTTTGTAAAACATAAGTATAAGAAAATTGATGATATAGGATTGATTCAAGAGTAAAATATGAATTTGATGAAGGATGTTAAACCTCTAAAGGGTAGGTAGATAGATGAGAAAGTCATAGGAATGATTTAGAATTAGGTTGAACATAAAATAGGGGCATTTGACTAAATGTCCTAGTGCTAATATTGGAGTTTGAAAAATTCTATCTTTAGAAGGGAACACTAAAGGCTAGAAAATTCTATCTTTGGGAACTAAAATTGATGCTTAAAAAATTATGTTGAAGACATGCTAGTACTAGTCCTGGAGGCACAAGTATGATCATGCAACACATTGGTGATGCTAAAATGTCTACTATAGGTGCTCATGATCTCTCAAAGTTTTAAAAAAACATGCTTAAGATATTAAGAAACCAACCTAGAATTTATATTTCAAACCCCTATTTATATTGACAAGGTTGCTAGTTTTGAACTTGAAGTTAAGTCCTAATTTTCCCAAAGTTGTCTCAAAATTTTGAATATGAAAGTTTGACTTTTGAACATAGCAAATCTAATGACCTAAGTAGATGATGTTGATGTTAATTGTGACATCCCATTCCTAGATGTGAATGAAATATGCTTGTTTAGTGCATTAAGTTGTCATTGTTGCATTGCATGGAAATATAACTTGATCACTTGTATAAATTGGAAATAATGATAAACAAAAAATGGAGTAGAAAAGAAAACAACAAAAAACGTTTTATTAATGTTTGGTTCATATACTATAATGCCTTCCAAGTTATCTTCCTATGACACTTAGGACCTTAGAGGTAATCCAATACTACCATCATGGTTAGGTCATCTAGCCAAAGGAGTGATCAGTCCCTTCTTATCCCACTTCACCCAGCTCTCATCACTTACCAATCTTGGCTCTATAACTCCATGTTGATATGAACTTTAAGCCCAGCCTTAAATTCCATAGGTCAAACCCATTTTTGAGGGGTACTGTGAATAGTCACAACTTATCTTCATATGGCACTCCTTCTTTTGAAGGTTAATTACACAATTATAGTATAATTATACCCATAATAAGGGATAGGATGTTACAATCTACCCCCTTCAGCATCTAGCCTAGCCTCAAATGCTTCCTCTATGTCCAGATACTTAGCTACTACTTCCTCATTATGCTCTCCATTTTTAGCTCCATTATTAACCTCATTATCATCTATACATACAAAAATTATAAATTACTAAATATAATTTATCATTTTAATAATAAATATCATTTATCACTCAATATCATGATGATAAAAAAGTTAAGGTTAAGTGTTGAGAATAAACTTCGTATTTTCCCAAGTTTGTTGGTCACAATTTGACCATTGAATGACTACCTTGCTGATGGTTTTATTACAAAACTTCTTCATTCAATGTGATCCTTAATTGAAATTGGTTTGACCCCAAAATTGGTGTTGATCTTAAGGGTAAGGTACTTCAATCTAGCATATAGGGCACATAATTTTCATGAAATTTTTTGAGTAGTCTTACATGGAAAATAGGATGAATTTTTAAATTTTTTGGATGACTTAATTGATATGCTACTTCATCAATTCTTTTAGAAATTTCAAAGGGTCCACAATATCTTGGGCCTAACTTAGTATATTTTCCTAATTTAAGGGAACTCTTGGTGGATTTTACTCTTAGTAGTACTTAATCTCCAATTTGGAATTCCTTCTTAAGTCAATGTTGATCTACATATCCCTTATACTTGTCTTGGGTGTCTTGCAAATTTTGTTTAACCTTGGTAACAATATTTTCCATAATTTTCATTTATTCTTCTTTCCATTCCACTCTTAAGATTTGATCTACCTAAGTTAATTTTGTATGGAAATTTCATCCATATACAACTTCAAATGGTATTTGATATATAAATCCTTGATAATTATTATTATAGAAGAATTCAACTAGATGAAAGTAATTCTTCGATGTCTTTGGTCTACTTCCAACATAGCTTTATAGAATATCTTCTAGTATTTGATTGACACATTCTATTTAGCTATCTATCTTTGGGTGGTACATTGTGTTGAATTTAAATTAGGTCCCAAGTTCCTTGAAGAAGTTTTGCCAAAATTCAGATATGAACTCAGGATTTCTATCAAAGGTGATTACTTTTGGGCATCCATGTAACTAGAATACTTCTCATACAAATTTTTGGCCTACCTCTTTAGCTACGTTCATAGATTTCAAGGCTATAGAATGAGCCATTTTCGATAAGCAATTATCTACCACCAAGATTGAGTCATTTCCTTCCTTGATTACTAGTAATTCCACAATAAAATTCATGGTAACATCTTTCCATTTCCAGGTTGGAACTTCCAAAGGCTATAGTAATCTACTTGGTTTGTTTTGTTTGACTTTTACTCTTTGGCATATTAAAAAAATTTTAATATACGTGGATACATCATTCTTCATGCCACACCAAAAATAAAACTTACATATCATTACATAAGTTTTGACATCTAAATGTCCAATGTAAAGTACTTTGTGAGCTTCAAACAATAACTTGAGTCTCCAATTTCCTTCTAGTATACATACCCTCTATCCTTTCATCAGTAGACCATTGGGAAAAAGTTGGTAATAAGGCTTAGAAGAAGTCTTGGTTAGAATCTTCTTAAAGTAATGATCTTTCTTTATTTGTTCCTTAATTTCTTCCTCCATATGGGTTGTCACAACTCCAATCATTAGGTTCCATATTTGACTAAGGGCCTCAACCATTACATTTTATTTGCCTAGAATATATTTAATCTCAAAATTGTATTTAGCTAATAATTCTATCCATCTTCATTGTTGAGTGTTCAAGATGGGTTGTCTTTGTAAATATTCTAGGCTTTCATGATATGTTTTTAGTAAAATTAATTTTCCACAAAGATAATGCCTCCAAACTTTTAAAGCATGAATAATTTCTAGTAATTCTAAATCATGTGTTGAGTAAGTTACCTTGACTCCTCATAATTTACAAGATTCAAAACATACCAACTTATCTTCCTATGAAAGAACTGCATCGATTCCTACTCCATAGACATCTGTAGATACTTTAAATGATGTTTCTTCATCTAGAATTCTTAGGATAGGCACTGTTGTGAGTAGCATCTTTAATGTGAGGAAAGCTATCCTCAATTTTCATCAAACTTAAATACATGTTTTTCTTACAAGAGGTTAGTTAAGGGGGCCACCAAGGTAGATTAATCTTTAATAAAATTTTGGTAAAAACCTATTGAGCCCAAGAAAATATGAACTACTGTAGCATCTTTAAGTTTCTACCAATCTCAAACTACACTAACTTTTTCTGGATCTACTTGTAACCCTTGCTTAGACAGAATATGATCTAAATATGATGCTTCTGTTTTAAAGAGTTTGCACTTGCTTAATTTTGCCTTTAATTGATGTTCCTCAAGGATTTCCATCATAATTTTTAAATATTTAACATGTTCTTTTCTTAACTTAAAGTAAAAATGTATATCATCCATGAATATGATAAAAAATTTCTCAACGTATTCTTGAAATATATTATTCATTATTGTCATGAAAGTTTTAGGTGTGTTGGTTAATTCAAATGGCATCACCACAAACTCATATAATTCATACCTAGTTTTGAATGTAGTTTTTCAATGTCCTTTTTCTTAGTCCTTGTTTGGTAGTAACCTGATTCTAAATCAATCTTTGAGAAATAACATGCTCTAGTAAGTTGATCAAATAGGTCATCAATCCTAGGCAAGGAATAGATTTTTTTAATTATCAGCTTATTAAGTGTCATATAGGTAATGCATAACCTTAATGTACCATCCTTCTTTTTGACGAATAAGATTGATGCATCCCAAGCTGAGACACTAGGTCAAATATTTAGCTCTTCCAATAATTGATCTAGTTTTACTTTTAATTCCCTTAAATCTAATGGGGAAAACCTATAAGGGGCTTTTGAAACTAGTTGTGTATTGATAAAAATATCAATCGCATGTTCAATGGTTCTTTTTGGAGGTAATTCCTTCATTTCATTGAATATCAAATTTTTATATTCTTCAAGTTCTTTTGGAATTTCAATGTTAGAAGATTTCTAAGGTTCAATTACTTTTACAACCAAAATAGTAGCACCCTTTTCGACTAATCTCTTATCTTGTTTAAAAATTATAGTGTGAATTTGCTTTGTTGTTCCTACCCCACTTAGAACCCTAATTCTGTTAGTGATTAGTACTCTTAAAACACAAGTTCCAAAGTGGGTAGAAATATCAATTTTTTGTTAGAAAATACATTTCTAGGATTGAATCAACATCTCCTAATTCAAATTCAAATAATTCATCAACAAAAAGAGTATCTTGCTTAGTAAAGATAATTTCTTCATACTTGTTATGTCTGCTCACTATCATTCCATTTGCAAGCTCTATTCTAATAACTTTCTTAGAAGGTAATGTTAAATTTAATGAATTAAATAAATTTTGTGAAATAAAATTATCACTTACTCCACTATCAATCAAACATTTAATTTTTTGGTCCTTAACTGAGCCTTTAAAAACTAGTAAAGCAAATTGAAATTTTCTCAAACATGACTTTGCTTATGACAAAATCTTCTTCAGTATTGTAATGGTGGTTTGAACCTTTCCTTTGGTCATATTTGTGTTGGTTTTTTATTCTTATTTTGATTTCTTCTTTGTATTTTTACTTGAAATTATCTTCATTGTAAGCAAAACATTCAACTCAAGTTCTCTTGGTGGGTGTTTCTTCTACCGTTGTTTGTCAAAGGGTAGTTCATACTTGATTTGACTCCTCATAATTCTTAGTAATTCTATATGCTTCATCAACTATTTGGGGATTATATGCATGTTTCTAAGGACATAGTTGTGCATGTAGTCCACCAATAAATTTTGAAGCCAATTCTCCCTCATCTCAATGGCTTACCTTTCAAGAGAGATTGTAGAATTCCTTATAGTATTCTTTCATAGATCATCTTCCCAATCTTAAGGAATCAAATTGCATCTTGCACTCTTTGAAGAAGGAACAAATTTTGCTTAAAATATCAATAGAAATTAAGCCAATTTTTAATTAAGCCTTGAGATCTCAATCCATTCCACCATGTTGCAGCAAGTCCTCTCAAATACAAGGAGATCACTTCTAAACATTCTTGGCTTGATAAGTTTAGCATATTGAAGTAATTCTTCATGGTATCAAGCTAATCTTTTACCTTGGCACTAGATCTAGGGGCTCCATCATAATGATGTAGTTTCACCTTTTTAGCATGAACTTGGTTTATTGATTAGCTTAATGCATTTTTCCAATTCCAATAACCCTCACCTTCAGGTTTCATTCTTTGGCCTTGTGAAGGGATATCAACACCCTAACATCCAATACATGGGGACTGGTTTCTATATTGATCCCTAGGGGGAAGTTGATCTTGGTTTTAATCTCTATAATGTTGGGATTGATCTTGGTGTTGGTCCCTTAGTGGAAAGTGGTTTGGGTTAGAAGGTTGGATTAGATGATCAATTAACTATTTAATGGAGTATGTAAAGGAATCCATCTTTCCTTATACTTTTGATCATTTTCCTTCTAAACTTTGGCACAATTTCCTAATTTCTTTAAACATGTTTTGCATATCTATCCTGAACTCTTGGTTTGACTAATAAAGTTCCTCTTGGATACCTCTAATTTCATTAATATGTGGTTCAAGGGCATCATTCGATCATTGACTCGAGACTCCATTGTTCTCCAATGTACTATCTAGGCTCTAGACATTGGTAGGTTGAAGAAACTATACAAGTTGATGATTCCTTGGTCTTATGGCCCTTATTATGGATCCTGTGATAGTTAATCAATTCCACAAGAAATTTAGAACTCTCATGAATGAATTTTCTCTTCCTAAACTCCTAACTGACTACAAAAGTCTAATTATTCAAGGAAATATTCAATTTTGTAGGACTATTTCATGTTTCAAGACCCTAAATAATGGCTCAAAAACTAATTTTCTATCTTTAATAAGTTGAATCTAATCATTCCATGGTGTTTGAAAAGTTCAAATTTGTTGGAAATGATTTTTTTTCATTGAAAAAAAACTTGTTTAACAAAAGAACATGGTGGAAGAAACATAAATGTCAAAAAAATGGTCATGACATTATCATTTGAAATTTAAAAAATTTTCACATTTATTGAAACTTCCTGAGAGGTCACCCATCCTAGTACTACTCTAGAGCATGTGCTCTTAATTATGAAATTCGTATTCCAGTTGCATCCAACACATCAAATTCCTTTTTAAAGAATTTTCTTCACGTTCTTAATTTAAAGTTTGTGACTTTGATTTTGACATCTTGTAAATTTTCCTATCAATTGATAGATATTTTGAATTCCTCTATCAAATGTTAGAAAATTTTTTTTGTCATCAGGAGGCAACTTTCCTTAGCATAAACAATATTCGTGGTTGCCTAGGGGAGGTTGCTTTTCTTGGTATTGATGATATCTATGGTGCACCGTGGGAGGTAGCTTTTCTTGGTGTTGATAGTATCCATGGTGTGCCAAGGGAGTTAACTTTTTCCAATGTCGATGGTATCCATGGCATATAGAGGAAGGAAACTTTTCTTAGTGTCAACGATGTCCATGACAAGCTAAGGGAGGTAGCATTTCCCAACACCGATCGATAGAAGGATAAGAAACAACAATGGTGAGGTAGATATAGGTGGTAGCTACGATGCACAAGGGTTTGGATGATGCACAAAGGTTTGAAGTCGCATGGCATGAGTAGGTAGAGGATAGCAAATGACATAGAGTTGCAAGAGTAACAAGTGAAAGAGTAGGCAGTAGTAGCAGCAAAGGTAGGTGGCAATAGTGGGTAGTGAGCACAGTGGTGAGTGAGTGAAAATATGGAAGTGAAGGTGGGTGAGCATTGGTAGCTAAGTAACAGAGAGCAAGCATTGGTTGCTGAGTGTGGTCTTGTACAAGGCTACATGACCCTCATGGGCTAGTGCGTCCTTCACAAGCCAGTGTAGCCCCAACAGCCAATGTGGTCCTCATAGCACTGCACCCTCTTCCACTTTTTTTAATAATTATAATTATTTTATTTTATTTTATTTTTAAATATTTTTAATTCTTAATAACAACATGCAAACCAAGAAATGTCATATCTCCCAAACCGTATGTTAGATTTCGACGAAAGTGATATCATTGAAATCATCTTGGAGAGTACTACATCTTCAACTTATGATAATGCTAGTTTTCTTGACCTATCAATTATAAAACTATAAAAAATATAATTAGCTTTATTTAATTATTAATTAATTCTTTGTTCGTATAAGTGTAATTGCCTCATTTCTATAGTTCATTCCCTAGTCAGAGTTTTTTTTTAGAATTCATATACCTTGTTCCATAGTTAAGGGTGTTTTTTTCTTAAATTTCTATGAATCCATGAGAAAGTAAGTATTTTTCCATCATCCTCATAGTTGCTAAGATTTTAGAGAAAATAATATATTCCTTCAAGCATGATAGCATGACTCCTCCTAAGCACCCCACTCAAGCTTCTTCAACTCCCTTAGGTGACCCTAAACTAGTATTTATTATTTTGTATTAAAATAATGTAGTTGTGACTATCAATTTTTTTTGTAACTTACTTAGAGTTTAGGAATTTCAATATCTTATGACTTCTAGATTGAATGAGCTATTTTCCTTTGTATTTTAAAAACATCTTACCATAAGAGTCTTATAACACAATGGTGTACTATTTATCATATACATGAAAGTTGTCCTTCAAAAATGACTTTGGGTCATTAGTAATTACTCTTGTTGATATTTGGTCAGTTTTAGGTTTTCACTTAGGAGAGAATCCTTTAATCCCTACTATATTCTCTCCTAAGTTTCAAGTGTTTTTCCAAGGATAGTTGTCTGATAATGTTCATGACTTAGCTATCTATCGAAACTAGTATTATCCCATTGACTTTATTAATGAAATTGATTTTGAATTATGTCAACTTATATATAGTAAGGTTTTATGAAATCCACATCATTCCTATGTTAATTCCTATTCCATCTATATTCTCCATGGTGCCAAGATTAATAGGGTTTATTACTAGTCATTATCTTGTTTCTCTACCTTACACCTTGCCATGGAACATGCTATTGCCATTGAGAAAAATTTATGACAACCTTACACTATATGATGTGTACCCCTTATCATGACCATAGTCTTAAGCTATGATACTACAACCAATAATCTTAGGTATTTCAATCCTAGTCTACATCCTAAGTTCCTTGACAAAGAGAGAATTGTGAGGAGTCAAATTGAAGGTTCTAAGAAAGGTCAAAGAGCTCTTATGCAAGCCCATAACCTAGAAGGAACTCATGAGGTATTAAATACACACACACACACACACACACACACACACACACATTTAATTATAATTTTTTACTAATTAGGTGTTTTATATAGTTATTAGTAGTACAATCTAAGCTATAGACCAAATTAGTGGAAGGTACTCAGATAACTCCTAAGGTAACTCCAAGAAGGGAGGATGTGGTTGTAATAGAGCTTAGTTCTAAGGTTTATTTTATTGATCCACCTATTTGATTATTATTTTTTCTTGTATATTTTATTTCAAATTCTTAACTCTTTAATTAGAAACAATGTATTGGCCAAGGTTCTAATGGCAAGGTAATTTTAAGTGCAAGGAAAGGAACCAAAGGTAAATTTAATTATATAATATTCAAATATTTCCCTTTTCTTTCTTCTTTTGGTGTGACATTCATTTTGTGTTATGGATATCTCTAGGTCAAGGGCACTTCATTCAGGAGTTGGGAAGGATACTACCACACATATGCTTGGTTTCGAACAAACTTTAATCCCACTACTAAACTCTCCTCGTGTGACCCTGCTAAAGGGTACTTTACCACAAGTCATGCTAGCATCTTTAGTTCATAGGTATTTTATCATAACTCCTTTTTTCACCAGCATGAATTCCCCTTTTTCTCTAGCATAGAATGTGGCTACTACCAAAGAAGAACTTGTTCTTCTTTGGAATCCTAGTGAGTGGATTACAAGAAATACATGTTACTCCATTTGTGAAGAATTGTACAACTTGAGGGAGTCCAAATCTTATGAATTCAAGGGAGTTTATGAGTTGGTGTAGGGTAGTGCTTCATCCTACTTTCATGCTATTACAAAAGGTATTCTAAAAGTTAGTAGAAATCTCAAACAAATCTTAAGGAATATGGAGAGTGCCACTTGACTTGCTCATTATTTGTTGAACCACAAACACATCCTCCAAATCAAGAATGATTGAATTCATGTTAGTAATTATTGTTTCTATTTTTATTTTTTCTTTTTATTTTTATTATTATCTTTAGACTCAGAGACATAATCTTGTGTATGCATAGGAAATAGAAATAATGGTAGGAAGACATGGCCTAACAAATCCTTCAATTGAATCTATTGGAATGTAAACTTGTGAAAGCAAACAAGGCACAAGTTTCAGTACAAAGTGCCACCAAATATATCAAACAATTGTATCATGGTTTCATGTGATGCAATAATTGATAAGGACAATACTACTAAGGATGAATGTGAGGCCTAATCAAAGGCAATTTCTCATCATCTAAAGGTTTTTGAACCAAATGATTGATCTCTCTCCTTCCACTTTCTTCCATATCCCTACTATTGATGTATCATACATATATTTCCATATTCCTCTTCTTGATGTATATCATCCATATGTTAATAATAAAGTTTAATAGTATTCTTTTTTCTTTTTCTTTCTCTTTTTTTTTTAACTTTCCTCCACTTTGGCTCCTAAATCATTATTTGCTTTGATACCAAATGTGACATCCCATTCTTAGATATTAATGAAATATGATTGTACATTGCATTAATTCATCGTTGTCACACCACATGAAAATATAACTTAATCACCTATATAACTTGAAAATAATCATTAACATGGAATTGAGCAAAAATGAAAATAGTGAAAAAACATTATTGATGTTTGGTTGGCATACTATAATGTCCTCTAGGCTATCTTCCTATGACACTAAGGATCTTAGAGGCATAATTCCATGGTTAGGCCATCTAGCTAAAGAGATGATTAGCCCTTCTTATCCCACTTCACCCAACTCTCGTCACTTACCAATCTTGGCTACACAACTCCATGTTGATACAACCTCTAAGCTGAGCCCAAATGTTGCAGGTCAAACCCATTTTTGAGGGGTACCATGAATAGTCGCAACTCATCTTAGCGAGGCACCCCTTCTTTTGAAGATTAATTACACAATTATAGTACAATTCTACCCTCAACAAGAGATGAAAAATTACATTAACATTGACATTAGTGTTAGAATCACCAACATGGAACATTACATTAACATTGACATTAGTGTTAGAATCACCAACACTTATGAAATTTTGAGAAATTTTAACCAAGTGCTAGTCCAAGTCTCATAGGACTCTATTTGATTCTTGAACTAATGCTAGGCAGTGTCAAAATGCTAACAAGGAGATCACAAGACCAAGGGGCAATGCTAAATGCTAAGGTGATAGCACTAGATGATAAGTTGAAGGTTCCAAGGGTGATGACATTGATGGTGGTACTAACATTAGCATCAATGTCATCCATATTGAGCCAAAATTTTAACATTTTGACCAAGTTTACATTTTGAGCCCTTGAGACCTTGTTGGACACATGAATTGATGTCAAACACTATCAAGATAAAGTCAATAAACTTGCGAAGGCTAAGGACATTATTAAATGTTATTCTAAAAGGTTAATAATGGAAAAATATGGGTCCCACATGTGTTAACATTGATGTTGATATTGGCATCAACATCAACATTTGCAATGTACTAGAAAAATTTGTGAACTTTTAGGGCTAAAAGTGGCTAACTAAAATTTACTGAGAAAATGACAAAGTGTAGATTGTTAAAAAAATAATATAAACATGGAAAAAGACCTATAGAAAATAAATTTTAAGTATGAAGAATATTAATAAAAGAAAACAAAATAATGTCATGCTTAGGTACAACAATGCTCAAATAAAGATCTGTACACTCAATGACTCCTATTGCGAGCACTCAAGAGAAAAATTCTAACTCTCAAATGAAAAAATTGCAAGAGCTTCACCACCACTAAAATTCTATTTCCATAAATGCAATTCGTAGGTGTGTATTTATAGGAAAAATATGGACACTGCATCAATGGGGCCTCATCGACACATGATACGATGCATCACCAAGCCCTCATCGATGTAGCCAACAAAATTGTGACTCATCATACCCCCACAACTAAATAAAAACTCATCATCAAGTTCTTTTACAAAATTGGGAATGTATGGGATTATTGAATGACCTTTCAGAAATAAAACAAACTAACTTGACAAAAATGGAGTGCTTGAATGTACAGATCAACTCATTACAAAAATGGCAGTGTTCATGACACAAAATTGAACACCATGAAATGACTCTTTAAAATTGGAAAACATGGTTCTTGATGATGTGAAGTTTGATGAAGAAGATCATATAGTCGTAGGTGGAAACTCCTAAGGTTCTAAGGGACATTCACCAGCTTCACGCATGTGGGACGATCGAGGCGGTTGTGGCTATCCTATTGCTACTACAACTTTTGGCAGGAGGTGGAAAGCATATAGTAGTACTTTCATTTTTCCTTCTTACTTCTAGGATCGTGCACCATCCATGCAACTTTGCCAATGTGGGTCAAAACAAGCACATCCTAGGAACATGGAATTACTAGAAATAGCTCCTTTGCATTGATAAACTAGATAGCGAATTGTTTGCATTCAATGTCAAATGCTTTGACTATATCCTTTAGCTCCTAGTGATCACTCATTCTTTTGGCTAGGTTCTCAACAATTGATCTTTGATTTTTGAATCGTTCTTTCAAAAATTCGAGTTCAGCATTTGTAGTCTCAAGCTTCTACCTGGTGTCTTTATGATGCTCTGAGAACTTCGAGTTCATATTTTGTAGTCTCAAGCTTTTACTTGATGTCTTTATGGTGCTTGAACTCTACTTTGTATATCAAATATGAACTAGCCACTTTTTTCTTTAACTTTGACCATGGCCATCCGGTAGTCACCATAGCCAAGTTCGTGTAGTGAAGATTGGCCAACTCCATGTACTCTATCATTTCTTCTATCTACAACTCCTTTAAGTGGATCTCTACTTTATTATAGGCATCAATCCCATCAATGATTGGCTACCAAACTTTTTTTCCTTGTTGGAGTTTCTTGAGAGCTTCATTTATTTTCACCTTTGTGATTTGGATATGCTTCTCATAAAGTTCTTTATGTAGGCCAACCTAGTCTTTATAGTAATTTCAATAACAGACTTCTAGTATAAGGCATGAACTTCCTCCATTGACAAATTCTGATTTTCTATGGCCAATTTCCTCAATTCCATATTCACCCTAGCTAGCTGCTCCTACTATTGATGAATAAATTATTGCATTTTTTTCTTCTAGACATCAACATTATGCAGGTGATGATTCTATGTAGTTAGAGCCTTATTCTCTTGGTGCATCTAAGCCAAGTCCTTCTAAATTAAATAGGTCTTTACCTTTGCTATGGACTAGTTAAAGATGGTCATTACTACCTCCTCCTTAGCATTTCTAAATCATTCCTAAAGTTGTTGAAAAGCTTCATCCCTAGTTATTTTTAGGCTAAGGAGCACATGATCAACAAGGTGGGCACGTAATTTGACAACCTCTATGGCCAAGCATTGATTTTGAGCTTGAGCCATTTTAAGTTGCCCCTCCAGGATGATGCATTTTTCCCTTGCATACAATAGCTCTACCTGAGTTGTGGTGATGTTTTCTAGAAAATCAAAAATATCTAGAATCAGTTGCCCAATTCCCACTAGTTGACAAAACAATTCTTCATGCTAGGCTACATTTAACTTTTCACTGACTGTGCCTACAAATTTTTGCACATCTTGAAGAGTAGATACATCTAGTATAGATGCCATAGGTCCATTGAATGCTTTGATGACATAATCAGCAACCACTTTAGTCACCATATCTTATCCTTCATCCTACATCACTAGGATAGTTGCCCCTTCACCTTCCTCCAGTCACACTAAGAAGGTGGAAACATTCCTAGAGATTTTTGGGAATAAATGGTGTTATGATAAGGACACCATCACCTCTTGGGCATTGGAATCTGACCTTGTGGGAAACTACATTTTTTGGGTAGAGAATATTGGCCCATCCCTCTCCATTTGACTAGTTGTTTAAGCCACCTCATTAAGGTGACTCATTATACCACTCATTCTTGCATGCTACTCTTGCTCACTCAAGAGTTGCTCTTAGATATTACATAGGCACTCAATGATTATGTGGGCTTCTAACATTGTTTCTTGATTTAGTAGTGGTGGTGGTGGCTGCTCCTCTTCTTGAGTTGTTGTTGGTGTCCTTTCCTTCATAATCTCATACCATTAGGCCAAAGGAGCATGCCTAATTGTGTCATTGAAATAGTAGACAATTTTTGCCCTTTTGTAAAGTCTTCAAATGAGGCATAAAAAAGGTAGGGTTTTTCTTCCACATTCATTTTCTTTAAAATTCTTTTTAATCTCCAAGTAGATGAGTTGTGAAAGGTTCATAGGAAATTTCCCACTTAGAGCAGTGCATGCTCAGGCAGAAAAGGTGGTCACCTTGTTGGGCATCACTACTAGATTGAGGTAATAGGCTACAATTTTAAAATAGATATGCTTCACCAATGTGAGTGCATCATACTCCTTACAATCAACCCTGTAGCACCATTGAGTCCACTCCTTCTTGGCCTCAAGATCACCTTTTGTTGATAGCTCCACCAACTATGTCCCAATGTTAGGCAACCCCAATTCTTGCATAATAGCTTTAGTCGAGTAGGATACTTGAATATCCTTAATATTGACTATGGACCTTGGCCTTCGATTATTCCAGAAGAGATATGTCTCACCCATGTACCATTTTTTCCACTAGATGTGATGATTGGCCACATGGCAGAGGTTTGCAGTTGTGTTTTAACTTTTACTAAAGCTTTTTCTAAGAATGGCCCAAAGTTCATTTCTAAGAGAACTAATCATTGAATCTCTCAGGACCTGATGATGTCAAGGTAGGCTTAGGTTAAAGTGACTTCAAGCCTTGAAGCAAGTCCAAGCACTTCTCCTTGTTGTGATTACTCAGTGGAAACTTCTTCTTCTCTAATATATTGAATAGATTCCACTTTGGGCTTCTCACGAAGAGGCCCCATTACATGGGTTGCCTTTGGCAGTTCCTAGGCTTGTTCTTCTTGGCCCCTTATAGCTTTGGGGCGCTTCTCCCTTGGTTGAGACCATGGGTTTGCAATCATTGTGTAACCTAAAGCATTAGGATACCTTTATCTCTTAAGGATAGTTACACTTGGATAAGTTGTGATTATGGTTGATTTAATTACTCCAATTATTATTTTATTTATATTTTATGATTAATAATTCATCCTAAAGGTTGTTGAAAGGGTTAACTTTCAAAAAGAATTAATGTTTGTATATTGTTAAGGTTATCAACCCTTTGAGGGAGTTAGAGAAAGTTTCAAAAAATTTCATTAGAAACCTTAAGGTTTGTGGCCCCCATAATAAAGATCTTACTTTTGGTAAGTACAAGGTCGAAGAACAAAGTGATTTGGATAAATGGTTGGGAAGTTAAGGGCTCTAAAAGGTTTTGAGCTTTGAAAAATGGCAAAAACTTCTTATGTTATGAGGCAAATGACAAAAATTTCTAAGTGCATGATGGTATATATAGGATTTTTGCACTGCATTGATGAGGCCTTATCAATGTGGTCAACTACATTGATGAGGCCTCATCAACGTAGCTATTAACCACCATAGATGACCATTGACTTTGGTCAAACTTACAAAATACAAACAGTTTTTAAATGAAATTAGGATCAAATGAAAGCTCAAAAGGCCCAGAATAGTATAAAACATGAGAAGAGGGTGTTGGAGCTCATAAATTTAGAAAAAAAATGGAGAAAAAATGATTCAAGGAATGAATGAAATAAAAGGTTAAGGAGCACTAAGCGAAATACATAATGGAATATGTGAAAGATACGATTGTAGCAATGTCTAAGGTAAGGAACCTTAACTAATCAAACCCAGAGCTATGCAAGTGGATCCTTCCCATAGCAGGCTCATGGCCTTATTGCTCTTGCATAAAATCAATTAAGGAGTTCATGGGCCCCACAATTTATTAATGGTCATGAAAAGTTAAGGACCAACCAAAAAGAATTTATCCAAGAATTCAAACACATCAAACCAAGACATAGAACCCAATAGTGAGGTGAGTTATGGTAGCATGGATGGATAATAGAAAATGTGGAATGGAATTCCAAATTGAGGTCATAAGAAGTCCCTTGTGAAATTTTTATTTAAAATGGCTTGAGAAGATCCATCCTTAGTCTAGACCAAAACTAGCCACTTTTAGTGACTTCGTATCGCTACTCTAAGATTGGTCCACCTACATGAGACATAAGAGTGCTTCCAAAAAATAACCACCATTCCATAAATAGAAGAAAAGAGAGAAGCAGGAAGTGAGAGAGGGATTTAGTTAGAGGGGACCCTCAAGTATGGGTGCATGTCCTTCTAGTCCCATAACCACTGCTTATAGCCCATTTATTTATCTAAGGGATGTGCTTTGAGTTCCCATCATCATTTTTTTTTCTCTTTTTTTTTTAAATTTTTGGATGGGAACCACACCATGCAAAGGCTTATTCATTTATTATTTCTAATGGGTGTGCTTTAAATTTCCATCATTTTTTTCTTTTTTCTTTTTTAAATTTTTGGATGGGAACCACGCCATGCAAAGACTTTATTTGACTTCCTATTAGTGGTTGGAATGGAATGGTAAGAAGTCCATGAAAAACACTCAAGCACTCAAGCATGTAGAAGAGTATAAAGAGTATTGAGTCCCCTTGAAGTCACACCCTTTACAAACCTTTGAATCCTTCCTAATTCTAGAACTACCAAGGTTACCAATTGATTAAAATTTTCTTTAATGAAAGGGACCTCAAATTTCCAAAACAAGGAAAACCATAGAGTTTATTGGATGGGTGGATGACATGGACTCACTACCTATTCCATGAAAAATAAACCATGTCATAGTCATTAAAAATAAAAATTCAAAAATAGAAACTAGACATAAACAATCATAACATTAAGCATAAACCATCATTAGTAAACAGCAACAGTGGCACTGTGTCTTATGGCAATAATGCCATTTTATTAGAAAAAATGAGGAAATATCACATTTTGAATAAAAAAATTAAAATATATAAGAAAGTGTAAAATAATTAAGAAAGGTTCAAAGGTACTAACGATGGTGTAAAATTAGAAAAATCTAAAAATAAAAAATTTGTAAAAATAAAAAACATGGAAAACAAAAAGTAGAAAAACTGGGAAGCAATATGGATTATTAGCCCAAATGGCCATCTCCCCCACGACTGAGTTGGAAGGAGGAGATATGAAAAATGGAACATGGTTGTCCATCCATTGAGGCGATAGTTGGATTGACCTATCTTGGTTGAAGGAAAGGTTTTACTTGTTGGATGTTGACCAACTACTTTTCATTTGGGCTTTTAGGCTTGTATATCAACATGGCCCCAGAGGAAAAGGTTTGATCAATTATATAAGATCCCTCCTAGAATGTTTAAACTTTTGCCTTTTGGGGTACATGTGTGGGGTTCCAATGAAGAGCCTTATCTCCTAGTTGAAGTTTTACTTTCCTTATTCTGAGGTCATGACATTGCTTATCGAATGCCTTGTGCACCTTGTTCAAAGATAGGACCACTAATTAGTTTTCATCTAGCACATTTAGGTTGGTTAATCTTTCTTTTTGTGCTAGACTTAGGTCAAGATTTAGATCACATTTTATTAAGAGTGTACAAAGCTTGGATTGAATTGGAAGCATTGGAATTTTTCCATACACTAACTTGTAGGGAGAGTAGCCAATAGGAAGTTTCCATGTTGAATAGTAAGCCCAAAGGACATCATTAAGTTTTGTACTCCAATTTTTCCTATATTTGCTAATGGTCCGTGTTAGTATTTTTGTGATCTCCCAGTTGGTTATCTCTACTTGACCATTGGCTTGGGCATGGTAGGATGTTGTTAATTTATGTTCAACCCCCAAGTTTTGCATCAACTTTCTAAAAGTGACACCAATGAAATGAGTTCCATTGTTAGAAATTAGTGAACATGGCATCCCAAACCTATTTACAATATGTTATATAAATCTAGTAGCAGTGGGTGATGTACAATAAATAATAGTTGTTTCTCCTACCCATTTTTTATAGTAGTTGACTACTACAATAATATGTGCCTTTCCATTGTACATGGATGTGATGGCACCCATGAAGTCAACGCCCCATATGTCAAAAGGTTTTAGTGGTGAATCCACTATTGAGGGCCTTCCATGCAAGCAATCATCCCCCCATCTCATTGATAACATTCATAAGATCAAAAAAATTCATGAACATCCTTAAAGATTGTAGGCCAATAGTATCCTATCATCAAGATTTTTATGGTCATGCATCTTCCTACATAGTGGCCTTCGCAAGGCCCTTTGTGAGCATCCTAGAGAACACATAGTTGATCTTCGTCAAGGACACACCAATGAATTAGGCCATTAGCACACACCTTGTAGAGGTGTCCACTAATTTCTATGAAGTATTTAGCTTGGTGAAGAAATTGTTTCTTCTTTCTAAAGTCAAAATCTTGTGGCATATCTTGAGTGAGAAGATAAGTGAGGATGTCATTATACCATGTTGTTTCTATGGGAATTTGTTCATTTATTACTCCTACAAAGAGGAGTTTGTTTTGAAACTAATCAAAGAGCAAGCTCTCCTCATCTTTATTATCCCATCTTAAGCAAGAGAGGTGGTCAGCAACCACATTCTTGGTCCCTTTTCAATCTACCATCCTGAGATCAAATTCCTACAAGATCATGAGCCACTGTATGACATGAGGGCTCATTGTTGGCTTGTTCATGAGGAAGCAAATTGCACTATGGTCCATGTGCACAAATACTTTATATCCAAGCAAATAAATCATGAAATTTTCAAGAGCATACACCACTACCATTAGTTCTTTTTCTGTGGTGGTGTAATTTCACTATGCTTCCACAATGCTTTGACCCGCACAGTGGATGTAGTTTGGATATTTCTTATCATCCATATGCATGAGCACTACTCCCAAGGCATACTTAGATGAATCCATCATAATGTGGAAGGGTCTAGAACAATTTGGTACTCATAGGATTGGTGTTTCTACCAATTTTTCTTTTAACTATTAGAATGCATGTTCACATTCCTTGGTCTAGATGAAAGGTGCATCTTTCTTTGTAAGCTCTACCAATGGTTTTACAATCTTAGAGAAATATTCTATGAATTTTTGGTAGTAGTTAGTGTGTCCAAGGAATGACTAAACATCTTTAACTATCTCTAACTGGCATGTTATTTCTTGGATAACCCTTATCTTTTCTAGGTCTACATCAATTCCTTTTTGTAAAATTTGGTTCCCTAGCATAATGCCTTCTTGGACCATGAGATGGTTCTTTCTCCAGTTGAGCCACAATTTTGTTTCAACACATTTCTTCAATACTTGCTCAAGATGGTCCAAGGCTTACTCAAATGTAGCTCCATAGGTGGAAAAGTCATCTATGAAGACTTCCTCACCATTACTGATCTACTGTTGGAAGATACTAAGGACCATGCATTAAAATGTTGTAGGGGCATTGCATAGACTAAATGGAATCTTACAATATGCAAAAGTCCCTCAAGGACTCGTGAATATTTTCTTGGCCTGACCTTCTAGCATAATTTGGATTTGGTTATAGCCATTATGACCATTTAAGAAGCTATAATAACAGTGCCTGGATATGGTGTCCAGCACTTGATCCACAAATGACAGTGGAAAATGATCTTTAAAAATTGCCATATTCAATAGCCTAAAGTTAATGCAAACTCACCACTTACCACCTTACTTTGGCATAATTACGAGTGGGCTAACCCACTCACTATCTGCAATGGGATAGATGAACCCTACCTTGAGGATTTATTCAATTTCCTCCTTGATGATTTACTTTAATTTGGGGTTCAACTGCCTCTGTAGCTACCTTCTAGCCTTCATGGTTGGATTAGTGTAAATGCAGTGCTCTCATATCCTCAAATTGATTGTTGTTAGGTCAAGATATGACCAAGAAAATGTTGTTGACCATTTGTTAATCACTTTTAACAGCTTTTATTTTTTTAGGAGCAAGTTTTGCATCAATTATGACTAGTTTACCATTATTTAAAAATGCATATTCCATGTCAGTTGGTAATGTTTTTAGCTCTAGGGGCTCCTACTTGAAGTTGTTAAGGATTTTCAACTCTCCCCAACAAGTATCATCATCTTCATTAGAGAGTTGGGAATGAACTTGCTCAAGTTTATCCATGCCTTCAACATAAGCTCATGTTAGGCTCTTAGTTGGCTCCATGCATAATGTGCTACTATCTAAGTCAGCTATCAGCCATTGGTTTCCCTCCTATTTTGTGGTTTCTATGTATAGACACCTTTGAATATTGATTTCTTGTGCACACTAATTGCATGCTTTAATATATCTACCATTGATGGACCAAATCTTTTGCACAAATTTGTACTAGTTATCGTTGTACATGATGCATGGAATACACTTCCTCTCTATCTTTCCAAATTCATTTTCTTTGAAGATTTCCAGAGAGAGGACCCTTATGCCCATACATGCATTGACCGTGCTTAACCAAGCTCTTCCCATAATGATGGGAAAGTAACTTTTGTAGTTTTCAACCTTGATCACAAAGAATCAGCAGGATAGGACCACCCACAAACTGTGGTCACAATGTCCTCTAATAATCCCAAAGGGACAATAATTTATTGATCTACCAATTCTAGATAGATATTACTCTTCTTGAGATGTGGTAGGTTCCAAGCCTTGTACATGTCATGGGAGATGAGATTAACTCTAAAATCAAAGTCAAGAAGGGCCTTGCATGGCTCATGTCTAGCAGATTTGCAAGTAAATGAGTAGACTTCCTAGGTTAGATCTTTTTCTGGAAAGATTACTAGCCTTGATCTAGTTGAAAAAATCATGAGTTAGCATTACAGTGCAAATCCAAGGTGCCACTTGGTTTGAAGGGCACTCAAAGGTATTTGATGTAGAGGATGAGGGTGTTGGACATGCAAGAAAATCAGCCATACTAGGTTGTGAGGGTTGGAGAGGACTACTAGGTCAGAACAAGGCTCTTTTTCTAGATCGATTGTCCAAACCACTTGGCTAGAAAGCTAGTTATAAATGTATAGCCCTTGTAGCATTTCATTGTTGCGGTTGTAAAGGAATCTTACCTTGCATAGATGGAGCGGGAGGTAACTGGGTTGAAGGTAGAGGTCTATGTGCAGATGGATGCATAGGGTGATATAAATATGGGTTCTCCCCTTTAGTAGATGATGAATGTGTTTGGTGGTACTACAGAGGGTAATAGTGATGCTAAAATAAGGTATGACTTGCAAAACTTCTTGGAGAAATGAGTTGCTGAACGTAGTACCCATATGGATCTAGTTTCCTCTAAGGGTACTACTACCTTAACGATGGCATTCCTCATGATTGTGGTAGGTACCACTATTGGTATTGTTCATAAGGTTGTAGAGGGAATCCACCTGGGTAGTAAGCTTGTTATCGTTGGTGGAACCACTTTGGATTGCCTTGAGGGTAAGGAAATCATCTAGGTGCTTGCCTACGTGCTAGTCGAGGATTCAATGCATACACCCTAGACTCTTGTAAGTGTGAAACCATAGTGCAAAAACCCTTTGGATATTCATATTAACAAATATTACAATCAGTTGCATCATCAGAGTTGGTTTCCACAACTTCCTCTATGGCTGTAGCTTTATCTTAAACTCTATGATAGGCATGTTCAACTTCCTTTTGCCTCCTATGGTTATGATCACTATTTTGCTATTTGGATTCTTCAACAATCTTCATAGTAGTTTGAAATTTTTCATGCAAAGAGTCTTATAATATATCAACCTTTTCTAAAATATTGAAAATAGATTTTGAATGGGCAAGGTTTTCCTGTTCACCACTTCATCGAGTGGTGACTTCTCTTTGTCACAAAATTGGACCTCCCATTTTCTAATGGAAGGGTCCCAATTATACTATTTCACACTTTTTCTTTTTCTTTTTTAATTCACCTTCTTCTTTTGCTACATGCTCAATCAGCCTTTGATTTTGATGAGCTCTCAATTCAGAAAATCTTCCTTAGGCATACAACCCAAGAGTTCATCTAGTTTCTACTTTGAGCCCATCTATGATATGCTAAAGTTGTGTCTAAGAAAAACCATGGCTAGGGCATTAATGTAAGAGTGAATAGTATTTACCCATGGTAGCATCCAAGGGTTCATGTGTTTCTTATTTCTAGCCTTAGATTTGCCTTCTCAGATTAGACACTCTAGAGTATGTCTGGTATTTGTCATTAAATAACTCTAACATGATATTCGATTAATGAATGGATTCTAGTTTCAAGGACCAATACCAGCTTTTAGCTTCCTTGATGAGTATCCTAGGGAAGAGCTTGAGTTTTTTCCATTCATTTTCTATGTTCTATAAGGCATCGACATCATGGAAAGCTTGCAGATGTGTCTATGGATCAAAGTTGTATCCTCCCTCAAATATTAGGATATTATTCATGTCTAAGCACTTAATCCTACTATCTTTCATATTCCTAGTTGGAATTCTAACTACGTCTACAATGTTGAGCATGCTTCAAGTCACTAATAGAGGTTCATCATCATCACTGCGTCAATGACGCTAATGATGGTTTCAACCATCCCTTTAATTCTAGTGGCCTTCACAATCATGGTTGTCTTGCGAAACACCACAAAATTTTGGGTCTCGGCATCTCAACTACAAATTTGGCTAAGTGTCAAAATGGTGGCACTTTGCCCATATTTTTTCAAGTGTTGAGTGTAGTCAACTCCAACTACCAGATTTGCAAAATTTTTCTAAAATTTCAAAATGATGGCACTTTATGCACCATGTCACACTGTGTAGCATAGTGTAGCGTAGCACCCTGTTACGCTGTGTAGCGTAGCACAGCGTAGCACACCTATTATGCTATGTAGCGTAGTGTAGCGTACCACCCTACTACACTGCATAGCATAGCACTATGTCTACTGTAGCGTAGCACCCTGTTACGTTGTGTAGCATAGCACACCTTTTACACTGTGTAGCGTAGCACCCTATTACGCTACATAGCATAGCACCATGTCTACTATAGCATAGCACCTTATCACGCTGTGTAGTGTAGCACCATGTCTACTGTAGTGTAGCACCATGTCTACTGTAGTGTAGCACCCTATGTACTGTAGTGTAGCACCCTATCACGCTACAGTGTAGCACCATGTCTACTATAGCATAGCACCCTATCAGACTACGTAGCATAGTACCATGTTTTCTGCAGCGTAGCACCCTATCTACTACAATGTTGCACCATGTCTACTGCAGTGTAGCACCCTATCTACTGCATTGTAGCACCCTTTCTAGTGTTGCAACCAACATCCTATCTCCTACATGTAACATGGGACGAGCATGGTCCCACCCACTACACTACCATGTGGCACTTGATCTGCATTTTTGGCTAACCCTAGCCTTATAAATACTCCTGTGCCTTAGTGTTTTAGGGAGGCAAGGGAGAAGAGAGAGGGTGGCTTCCATTTTTGACTAGTAATGTAGTTGGCACTTCCATTTTTACATTTGGCACTTTCGCATCTTGGCACTTAGCTCCATGGGCAAACAAGATCCCAAGCACACCACACTAGTAGAGAGGCACAGCTACACCACATGGTACACTGCAACCCCATGGAACATCACATGGTACATCATGGCTACTAACCTGACAAGCATAGTCTAACACAGTGAGCACCAAACTTCATAGCTTGACACCATCGAGGCTATGACTACACTCCCATTATGCCTATTGTACATTGTGTATACCTTTGTGAATTAGCTATGCTTCCTCTTTTGGGCTGGTGCACTCTTATTCTCAAATTCTGTTACATTTCTCAAGCATTTTTCTTTAGTATCTAGCATAACACATGTGTTTTCTTATTTTTTTCATACATATTTGCACATTCACATCACATTTCTTAGGATGGGATACCCTGATATGCTCTAGCTTTCCTAGACCTAATGCCCACGCGTAATGTAGTATAAACTCTTCTCACACACGATCATTTTAACACCACGTAAGTCCCTATCTAATCGACAAGACCATTCAGGGAACCCTATTTCTATTTTTTTTAGCATATCCCTTGCACAGATTTGGGATTAGGTTGTATGCCTATGGACCTCTCGGTGTTCCAAGCACCAACATTTTTGAATGCTATAATTTTTGGCACTAGAAGGAGGGCTTGAACCTTCATGTCTCTTCCTTGTGTCACGGGTAATCCTGCATGCTGTCTATACCCTATCACCTACTAGTGTAGATGTGACACCCCTATGGTTGTCTGCACACCAAGTGATGTAGATTGGTCCCCATGACGGTTCCTCTAGAATCTTGTAGGATGAAAGCCATAAATTATTTACTGTGATACACTGATCATCTACTGTGTTATGCTACCTACATCTAGTGTAGCGTAGCGACCCTGTTAGTGTAGCAGTTCCTACACTATCCACTATGTTACACTACCTATCTACTGTGTTACACTACCTATGCCCTATGTAGCATAGTGGCCTTGTCAATGTAGCGATTCTCAAACTGTCTACTGTACTACACTTCCTACCCACTACGTTATGCAACCTGTGTTTTGTGTAGCATAGTGACCTTGTCAGTGTAGTGCTTCCACTATGTTACACTATCCACTATGCTATGCTATCTACTTTGTTATGTTGTCTACCGTGTTATGCTATCTGATGAGACGTGATATGCATAAGCCGCGATATCGCATCCCCTGCGATATCACGTACGGGATATCGCGTTCCACCACCAAATCTATAAATAAGAGGTGGCACTCCCCTCATTTCTCATCCTAGGCTAGAAGTAGCAAAGCTCTGGCAGATTGATCAGCCCAGAGATAGAATATTTTCCATGTGCCCGTAGTAGGAGTCCCCCAGGTGAACGGTTCTTTATTCGAGTAGCTTTGTACCTGAACGCAAGTTGTGTATGACAATAAAGACGAGCTTTATGGATAAACCTTGCAGTACATGGATAGGTTTATTTAATGTTATTTATTACTTTCCTAGTAATGCGGCATGAGTACGACTTGGTTATGAGCATTGACGAATGTGTACGGCTAGCCAAGGAATCGGCTACTCATTGCGATTAGATTCTCTCACCCTTACCTCCTAGAACGTGATACAAGTATGACTTGATTACGAGCATCTACAGATGTGTATGGCTAGTCAAGGAATCAGCTGCTTGTCACACTTAGGCTAGTTAGGTGTCTCAGTATGACCGCTTCGAGCATGTGTGTTACATGTGGTAATCCCAATAACGATTAGCGTTTGGTAGCCACAGTTGCACAGTTCAGGGTGTGTACGGCAAGTGGGAATAGATGTTGATGCTAGGGCTTAGTGTTGTAGTTAGATTTAGTTTTAGTCTCTCAACCCTTCACCCCTTATCATAGGAGATAAACCAGAAAAGACCCAAAAAAATCATATACCTTGGACTTACTTAACCATACACCGTGACAAGAACAAGTAAGTTTGGGAAGACAACGATTAATTAACCCCAAGTGTTCCTTGCGGAGTTTAGACATTTAGTCTATGGAGTTCGACCGGATCACGCATGCTACACTTGTTTCATATGGTTGAGTGTAGGGGTACCTTGCCACACATCATTGGTGCCGTTGCCAGGGACTAAGTGTTTGTACGCCAATTAGAACATTAGGAAATATTTCACATCATTGTAAGCCTTAACAAACCTTTGGGTTAATTAGTTAAATAAGAACATATATAATGATGAACAGCACACCAATAAAATGGCTTCTTCTCATAAGGTTAACTCACCTCGGGATAACACAGTCAGCGACATACACATAACCTAGACCAACCAAGTCCTAAACAGTATAAGATAGTTTATACTCATCCTGATGAGTATATGCCTGATTTCACTTTTATCCTCCATCAGGATGAACAGTTGTGCTGGAGAGATTTGTTTGGTAATATCGTTTTACCACCAGATCAATCTGTTCCAAACATGCTCTTCCGCGTCTTAGCACAGATTGGCATGTAGGACTTATTCGCTGAATACATTGCTGGAAGATATCATATAAGGCATTATCATCCCATAGATGCCCAACATATTTGGGACGAAAGGCAGGAGAGCCAACACTCATTGTTGAAGGGCAAGGTCCCCCATGTCCTTAGTGAAATAGGAGACGAGGAACCCCTCACAATGGATTTCTTAGGAAATGATGTTCCTCCTCCTCACAATGGTGAAGAGGTTAGGCATCAGAGCCTTCGATCAACTGTACATGCTACGGGCTCTGATCCCCTTGAACACCAACTATTCACAGGAGGAACAACCACTCACACTAAGGATGGGTACTTTGATCGTCACAATGATCGAGGCTGAAGCAGCTGAAGAGAAGGTAAGAAACATTGCCATGGTGATGGATCCCCTTCCTCTTCTCCTTCATCTCACCATTCACACTCTCCTTCCACATTTGGGCACAACCATTGTGAGAACAATGGAGAGGGTAAAAGTAAGGAAGATGAAAGACCTCGACAGGAAGGTCAAGAGGAGTTAGGACAAGGGCAAGGACGTAGGGAGAGTAGGGAACCACCACAAAGACATCACATATGTCATGATAGGGATGATCATGACAAACCCCTACTCACAACCCGAAGCATGCTAGACATCACAGAGGCAGTTAGGATCCCCACAAGGCACTTAAAAGATAGCAGGATCAAGCGTTTGGACATAAATAATATCCCACGTTTTGAAGGGGGATACAACGCTGATCCTCAACATCATTTACAGCAATTCCACGATGCCTGTGCCTTGTAAAATATAGATAATACGTGGAAAAATCTTAAGTTGTTCCCAAGGACACTCACCAAAGAAGCAGAGAGCTGGTACTGGTCCTTAGAACCAGAAACCATCAGGAGGTGGAGTACGATGCTTGAACTATTCAACAACAAAAATCAAACGTAGTCCAGAGTGTCCAATTTGCATAAGCAGATCCAAGGCTAGAAACAAGGTGCTTATGAACCCTTGGATGCTACCATGGCCCGTTACTATACACTACTCCATCATTGCCCAGGCCATGGGTACGCTAAGCGGGATCAACTTCGCCACATCGTGGATGGGCTAAGGAATGAAACGAGAAGAACTCTTGGGACTTACGCCCAAGGGAGACTTTCCCAACTGAGATCCCATGAAGTTGAAAGTTTGTTGGAACAAGTAGGGCAAGAAGAGGATGAGCTATGTAAGAGGAAAAGTGCAGAAGAATACAACCATGATCCCTCCCTTCGCAAGAAGGGAGTGAATTTCTGTGATGAGGAGGATGAGTCACCACTCGAAGAGTTGGTGAATCGGAAAACCTTACCGATCCAAAAGTTAACAACCGAGGTATTAGCTAAAGTAGAACAAATGTGGAATTCCTTATACTCAAGAATAGAAATAGTCTTAAAAATTGTAGAAGATTCTAAGGTAGAACAAAGTAGTGACAAAGGCAATACCAAGCGGAGAAACTTAAGCCATGCACATAACAAGGGTAAGGGAAAAATTCCTATTTCTGATGAGGCTGTGAATTCTGATTCAGACGATGATAGTGGATGTGAGGTTTGCTACTATGATCATCCTAAGGGATGTTGCCCAATTTTCTCACATTTGCAGGAGTTTGGGGTGTATGCGTTAAATCCAAGACTTAATCAACAGTAAACACCCCGAAGGTTGCCTTATCCACAAGGTAACCCAAGGCAGTTACACCAACCCTTAACATATTACCCAAGTGGAACGCCTCCACAAACTATTGGACAACATCAGCAGTGGCAATACCCACAATCATGGGGGATGCCACCGCCAATGCAACAGTACCCTTATCGGTAGCCCGATCCTTATGGATATTATGTGTAGCAGCCAATTTCTCCAGGTGACTCTATGGGTCACACTACTCCCCAATGTCACTACCAAACTCAGGAGTACTTCAGGAGGACTCCTTCTCCTCTGGGAGATATCTCACATTCAACCCATCCTCTAACTCCACCCGCACCTCTTCCACCTGTACTTCCCATACAACCTATTCCAACAATGCAGGGGGAATTACCTACCCAACCGCAGCAACGTAACGCCGTGAGAGCTATAAATATTCAGCATGTAAATATCCAACCAGGTGCTAGTTCTAACAACTATACAAAGAAGAGACCCTTCTTCAGAACTAGGAGCCCAGACAAACTCTTGCAACAACAAGCGGATGGGTACATGTATAGGCCTCTAACCACTAATGCTTCGAAGAACCCTTCAGTCCAACAACTAAGTATGCAAATAGTTATGTTGACACATACCGTAACTGACTGGATAAAGGTGGGCCATCTTCCTAAGAAACTATCTAACCCTGGGAACCCCTTAATTCATTTACAAATCAACGGAAATGCACCACATCGAGCTCTTCTTGACTCAGGTTCCGGAGTCAACCTAATTTGACAAAAGATATATCAAGCCTAGAACCTACCCCAACTTAAGAAGAGTAACATACAACTAGAGCTGGCTGACCAATCCATCGCCATTCCCTTAGGATTGGTGGAGGACATTATCACCACTGTGTGTGGGTGGTCATACCCAGCTAATTTCTTGGTGATTGAAGTTAACAACGAAGGGGGCTTCCCCATTATAATGGAAAGACAGTGGCTAAGCATTGTAGACGCATACCTAGGAATTCGTGATCTTTCCTTGCAAATTTCTAAGATAAACATTTATGGAAAGATCGAGAAGAAGGAAGTTCCATGCATCACATACAGTGATTCATCGGGTGATGACATGGAGGATAGGTCTCCATGTGAGAGGTGTGCCCATGAAAGTGAGAAACAAAGATGCCTATATGTAGCAACCACGCAACCAGTAGTAGACACCCCGTGGTTGACAGCCACTCGAAGGAGCAAGAAAATATGCATGGAACGAACTAAGGAAACTCATGCTAACAATAAAAGCATATATACATTGGAACATGAGCATCACCAACTTCCACCCCTTAACTTAAGATCATCAATTGGGAGAAGTTGGGCACTTCTTAGAAATTCAAATAGATGCTCATTATTTTGGATCTCTCCCTTACAACTCAATCATGGGGGAGATGGCCACCTATGCTAACCATATGGGGCCCTCAGTTCTTTTTTAGTTTTTGTTTTACATGTTTTTATTTTACAAATTTCTTTAACTTTTCATTGTTTTTGTTTTACAACATCATTACACTTTTCTATTTTTATTTTTTTTTTGCGTGTATGTGTGTGTTCCATCCACCCTGTAAGTTTGTCCCATAATAAGTGTTCAGACTGATGGTATGAACTATTTTCATATTGATTGCTAATGTTTGGTTTTTACCTTTAAGTTACAATGTTGATACTAAGGTATGTTTCTTTTGATATGGCAGGCAATGAGATCACTTCATCCATCCATCCACCAATTCTATGGTTTCTATGGGCTTGGAAATGTACAGTTCCCTTCTATTAAGAACTTTAACGAATCGGTGACTGGGAATTTCTCAAACTAAGGAAGGACTCAAGGATTGCAAAGGGTGTGCCTTCAAGGGAACTTGGTGCTTTTGTGTTGTTCATTCTCTTGGGTGCTTGGATGTTTTCTTCTTAAGTTTTCTTACCATTCTGACATTACCCAATTGTCGGAAGCTGAGACAATAAAAATAAGAAGTCTTTGCATGGTGTGGTCCCCATGCATAAAAACACAAAACACAAAAATTCAAAAAAAAAGGAAAAAAACAAATCAAAGTGAGGATTTAAAGCACACCCCTTAGACGAAATAAAATTTGGGCTACAAGCACTAGTTATGGAACCAAAAGTGTTCCCTCTAACTCAGGCCCTTCTCGCTTCCCATCGCCTCCTTTGTTTCATCGAAATGGTGGTGGCTCTTTGAAGATGCATCCTCATTATCCAAGTGGATGGTTTAACCGAATGCATTGATGCAAAGTCACTCGAAGTGGTTGGTTTGAGGTCGGAGTTGGAATGATACTTGCCAAGTTGCATTAACTATGAAACACACAAGGGACTGTACACCACCTTGTTCTTGGGATTCCATTCCATTCTCTTTTCTCCTCTCCATCCTTCTCTCCATTGTTCACCTCATTGTCGGTTGTATCATTAGTGTATATTTTGGTAGATATATTGTTTTCTTTTTGGTAAATTCTTCCAGTTAAGACTTTAACTCTTATTCCAAAGGACATTCCTAGAGCCTACGGACTTTTTGAATGTGGGTCTCTCAAGGCATTAAGGGCATGAGCCTGCTTTGGGGAGGACCCACTGACATTCCTATTTGGAACATTAGTTAACTTCTTTTCCTTAACATTTTGCAATTAATTTCAATTTTTTTCATTTCCATCTTGACATCCATTTCATCGATGCCATAGTTGTCTTTTTTTTTTACCTATCTTTCTTACTTCTTTTCTTTCTCCATTCTAACGCTACTGGAGGTTCGCAATTAGTCATGGGGGTATGGGACCCGCTTTTTTCAATTTTCTCCTAGCCCCAAAATTTTTGATTTTCTTCCTAACCCCTACACCTTCGGTAGTCATCATTACTGCCTTTTCCCAGATCCATATCAGCCATACCACAACCTAGCCAATGGACTTACACCGAAGTAAGGTATTAATTACTTAATGATTCAATTACCCTTGCTAATATATGATTTTTTTGTGTGTGCAGATGGCAATCATACAACAACGGAATGGATCTGGAGCAAACACTTGGAATGGAGCAGTGCTAAAGCAGCTATGCATGGAGCAGAATTGATGATGAGCTTACGAATGGACAATGGAAGGCGCAATCTAGGCATTGGCAGCAGCAAGACTCTTTTCTCTTCTTCTCTTCTCTTCTTTCTCCTCTTTTCTCTCAGCTGCCAACTGTGGCCTAATGTCAATGTAATAAGGTGTTCACCGTTGTTGTCATGAACACTAGTTTTGTCAAGTCTTGTAATAATGATCCGTTCACATGTCATCCCATTAGTTCTCTTCCCATCAATAATTCCATACCTTCCTGATATTCTTGTAAGGAACTCGAGGACGAGTTTTCATTCAGTCATGGGGGTATGATGAGATGCAATATGCACAAGCCATGATATCACGTATGCGATATCATGACCACCACGATATCGCATCCCCTGTGATATCGCGTACGCGATATCGCGTCGTCAGCTACGATATAGCGTACGCAATATCGCAGTCCACCACCAAATCTATAAATAAGAGGTAGCACTCCCCTCATTTCTCATCCTAGGCTAGAAGTAGCGAAGCTCTGGTGGATTGATCATCCCAGAGATAGAATATTTTCCATGTGCCCATAGTAGGAATCCCCCAAGTGAACGGTTCTTTATTCGAGCAGCTTTGTACCTGAACGCAAGTTGTGTACGGCAATAAAGATGAGCTTTGTGGATAAACCTTACAGTACATGGATAGGTTTATTTAATGTTATTTATTGCTTTCCTAGTAACGTGGCATGAGTACGACTTGGTTACAAGCATTGACGAATGTGTACGGCTAGCCAAGGAATTGGCTACTCATCGTGATTAGATTCTTTCACCCTTACCTCCTAGAACATGAGACAAGTACGACTTGATTACAAGAATCTATGGATGTGTACGGCTAGTTAAGGAATCGGCTGCTTGTCACACTTAGGCTAGTTAGGTGCCTCAATACGACCACTTCAAGCACGTGCATTACGTGTGGTAATCCCAGTAATGATTAGCGTTTGGTAGCCACAGTTGCACAGTTCAGGGTGTGTACGGCAAGTGGGAACGGATGCTGAAGCTAGGGCTTAGTGTTGTAGTTAGAGTTAGTTTTAGTCTCTCAACCCTTCACCCCTTAGCATAGGAGATAAACCAGAAAGACCAAAAAAAATCATATACCTTGGACTTACTTAACCATACACCATGACAAGAACAAGTAAGTTTGGGAAGACAACGATTAATTAACCCCAAGTGTTCCTTGCGGAATTTAGGCATTTAGTCTACGGAGTTCGACTAGATCGCGCGTGCTACGCTCATTTCGTATGGTTGAGTGTAGGGGTACCTCGCCACTCATCACTATCCATTGTGTTATGTTGCCCACTATGTTATGCTTCCTGTATCCGGTGTACCATAGCAACCCCATCAGCATACCAAGCTGTAGTGTAGCAAGTATAGCACCAGAGTTGGCCATTTTTAGCAATTTTCATACTTAGCATATTTTCTACATTTTTACACTTAGCCATTTTTCTACATTTTTATACTTAACTACTTTTTTGCTACTAGCAAACTTAGTCATTTTTTTTGCAGTTCTTAGAGTTAGCCATTTTCTGCAAACAACAACTCTCACAACCCAATCTATGAATATGAATCCAGATCAACCTTCCACATTGGTGTCTAACATATTTGACACTACAATCTAGCCAAAGCATGCCACACTAAGCCATGAATAGTAACTTTTTTTATGCCAAAATCCAAGTAGGATTACTAGTGAATTACCTTGATTTGGAGGAAAAATAGGACTATGAATGAGTCCATTGGAATGGATGGGAGTACAACCCCTTCTTGCTTGACATAATCCCACTCACCAAGTCCTACCACCAGTTGTTGTCCCCCAACTCATCCATGCAAACAAGTATGATACAAGGACAACCTACGAGGAAGCCTCACAGAAAGAGGAAGATGAGTTCAAGGCCTACTCCAAACATGAGAGCCATCCCTGCACCATATTCCAACAACCACTTCCTACTACAGCCCCTCCTCAGTTCAGTCCATCCTCTTTGAGATGGTTACCATGCCAATTCAGCCTTCCTCACAAGAAACTAATGCATTTTCCCAACATCATGCTCATGTAGGAGCCACCTCCCAGCCCCAAACAACTCAGGCATCCTAAGTACCACTTGTCTCATTGGTGTCTATAGTGTCCATCCAACCCACTCGTGTGTGGCCTACTTTAATCACTACACCCACCACTTCACCAACACATCAACAATTATCTGCTATGATGTTAAACTGGCAACACCCATCCACTATGATGTAAACTAGCAACAACCATCCGCTACGATGCTAAACTGGCAAAATCCACAACCAACAATTCTACCCTATGTTGTGCAATAAACACAAGCCCAAATAATGTAGTTAGTTGGCACATCCTCAAGCTTGGATCAGGCATTCTAGCTAATCCAAAGCTTGATAGAGGAGATTAACTGACTCAAGGCTATCTCCTCTGACACCATCAAGGTGGTGGATTTCTACTGGGATGATCCCATAAGTCCTACGGTACAACCTCTAACTCTTCCAATTGGGGTCCAGCTACCACAATTTACCAAGTACAATGGTGAAGGAGATCCCAATGCACACTTGGTCACATTTTGATCTGAGTGCCCACTCCTTCAAGCTTGGCCACATGCCATCATGTGCGTGTTCCCCATATCACTCACTAGTAAGGCCTTAGACTGGTATCACATGCTATCCAAGGCCTCAATCTCCTCTTTAGAGGATCTCATAAGCCATTTTATGACATGCTTCAGGTACAACCTAAAGCTTGAAGCACCCTTGACTAGCTCATGCAGGTTAAGTAGGGGCCTCTAGAGCCCATGCCAAAATTCCTCCAACATTGGAATGTTGCATTGAGTGAAATGCATGAACCCCTAGTAGAGGCACATCTACTAGCCATCTTCAAAGGTGAAGTAAATGACTTCATTAAGTCCAAACTGTATTATCTAGATCCAAAGTCTCTTAGCCAAGCCTTTTCCTAAGCAAAAAGCATAGAGGAAGCAACGCAAGCTAGCAATGACCTAGCTTATGTGGCCTACAAAAACCAACATGCTTACAAGCAAAACACAATAGTAGCAATAGTGGCCGCAAGCACAAAAGTAGCTAATTGAGGCCCAACAGCTAAGCAACCCAAGGCCCTAGCTGACAAAACTACCAACTCGCCTACATCGACAAGGGCCACCCTAAGGCCCAACTTTCAGCGCAAGGACTGCTCAAAGTATACACCACTACCAATGAAACCCTCTAAACTACTAGAGTAACTCTTGAAAGTAGGGAAAATCCAACACAAACATGTATCAGTGATACCTGCCAAAAACATGATAGGTATTGTGAACTACTAAGGAACCCTGCTTCAACAATACCAAACAAGCCCCTAGTTCCATAACATTTTAAATTGCACCAATATTGTCATTACCACTAATTGGCTGGTCACAGTACAAACAACTATCGTGCTTTGCAGGATGACCTACAAAGAATGATAGAACAAGACCAACTAGTACTCAACATGGTGAATCAATCTAGCACAGACGATGCCTCCTATGTCATAAGCTCCATTAGCATAGGTGGCAAGCCCAAACTTTTGCAACAACCTTTTGTGATCCATGTGCCTCTTAACAAGGCAAGGGTCCCCTTAGCCTCCACAAGTAAGAGGTCTTCCTTTATTATCAAAGTGCCACCTAGGGCACCCACAATGCTCTTTTTGGTCAAGGTTGCAAACCAATCATTTGCTAAGAAATTAAATTGGCATGATGCAGCAAAAACAACCACTAAGCAACCTTTCATTATCAAGGTTCCACAACAAGTTGGTCACACAATAACTCCTAAGGCACCCTTTATCATAAGGATGCCACAACGTGATGGCCCCTTACCTACCTGAAGCCCAACAGTGGGCAACATCTTAATCTCTCCTCCCTCGAGGGTCAACCCCACTAGCAACCTAGGTAGGCCCACCAAATGGCAACACAAGAGGAAAAATGATCACCTCGCAACCCCCAAGGTTGAAGCAAAGGCCACAACTAGTAAGCAACAATCAAACACTAGGGTCCCTACCCCAAGTTGGCCAAGAAAACCAAGCCCAAGTCCCATCCCCAAGAGATCTGTCTCTTAAGCCACATGGAGGAAATCAAGGCCAACACAACAACCCATGACAAGGACTTCGTAACTACACTAACCCAGGTGAAACAAGCACTTAAGAAAAAGAACACAACATTGAGCTTGTATGACCTAGTCATGACCTCATCTACTCACTACCAAGCATTGACATAGATCTTGGCCTCCATTCTTATAACAAAGGACATCCCTGTAAATGAGACATCCATCCATGCAACAATGTTGTCCCCTACACCACAAGAATTAAATTCAACATCCCTAGTGTTCTGTGACAATGCAGTCAAAGTCAATCCCAAATGAGGGGAGGTCACTACAGCTCCACTATTCATTAGCATATGTGTTGGGCAGTGTACCATCTGCAAAGTGCATGTCGATGATGGTGCAACAACAAACGTAGTCTTGTACTCCGTCATCGACAAGCTAGGCTTGGTAGATGAAATCAGGCCAACCAAAACCATGTGTCTAAAATCCTTCAATAGATCACATGTCATAGTCAGGGGCATAATCAACTTAGCCTTTGTAGTAGGAGAGAAATTCCTCACCAGTGTAGATTTCACTGTCATAGAGGAGATGTTAGGTTTCAACATGATTCTAGGTAGGCCTTGTCTAGCCCAACTAAAGGCCATATCCTCTCCCATCAACCAAGAAATCTACCTTCCATACAAAGATGGTCAAGTTATCATCCATGGTGATGATGCATCCTCTTCTATTATCCATGACATAGACATGGTGCAAGTTTCGGAAGAGGAGTTTCTTGGTGGTACACCTACAATAACCAATGCAGCACCTAAGGTTAACACACCCAAGCAAGTGGTTGAAGCAAACAACCTCCCAGAGGACACTAAACCTTACATACCCCCTAATCCACACTTGATTAGGAAGCAACTATGTGATCAAGACTTTTCCTTGGCCAAAGACACGTTAAGCACCAGCTCATCCCTTGCCTCCATTGGCCATGCATTTTTGGTTTTCTCTTGGGTTGCATTTGTTCATGCATTTACATTTCACCTGCTTACTTATTTTACTCACTACTTCACTTTGTTTACATATTTCTACATTGTTTACACATCCATCTACTTAGCTTATGCATTACATTTGAAAAATAATAAAAACATATGGCCCGAAAAGACCTTAAACTAGCTTAGGACCTGAAATGGCCTAAAACTATCACTTTTTGCATTACTTTCCTTTCATTCATCCATTTTAACTTTATTTATGACAAGTGTTGCTTGATATTGTTTTCTTTCTAGTTGATTTTTGTAGGATCTTGTAGGCACACAGCATAACCATGCATGCAACATCACACCTTACACAAGCAAGGTAAGCACCACTCCACTATGACTATAAACCAACACAAATTATCCTTGGATCATGACATTAAATTGGCACAATAGCTTGTCCTTGGGTCATGACGTTAAATTGGCACAACATCCACTATCCTCTATGACATTAAATTAGCATCCAACAGTCTGCTAGGACTATAAACTAGCACATCATGGTCTGCCAGGATCTTCAACTATGTTCACAGTCTGCTAGAACTATAAATTGGCATGTTGTTAATCTTTTGGACTGCTTCCCATCAGTGTAGCCTTTGGAGCACTCACAACATCATCGCCTCCCACCATTTTGGTGACCTTTTGGAGCACTTGCCATTAGTGTGGCCTTTAGAGAGCTCACAGCATCATCACCCTGGCACCTTCATTAGCTTCTTGAGAATTTGCAACTGGCACAACATTTGATGCATTTATGGCATCTTTGCATCTAGCACCTATAACATCTTCACATCTGACATTTGCACTTGCATTTCACGTTGTGTGGTTTTCTTGTCTTCTTGGAGTTGTGTTTGCAGGATGAAACCTCAGAGGTGTTCATACAGAGATGCATCTCATTGTAGCAACAAGTCACCACATTGCTCTGATGTGCATAATTGGACTAGTTCAGCCACTCAAAAGTGCACATCCCCCTCATCCCTATTACAACCTATCCACATCCACTTCGTCATCCCATATCCTCTCATCTCCCACATACTCATGATTACACATCCCTTGGATGCATACACACTGTGATGTATATGGCATTCTCTTCACATCAACTATAGAACCTATGGTTGATGTAACATAACTCATCCTATTGGAAGCCTTTGTTGCATGGTCAAAGCCTAGGTGGATGTAACACAAATCATCCCTAGAAAACAAATCCCATCTTCTCGATGGCCAACTTATAGCTACCATTCAGTAGTAAGCTGAACCTAAAGAAGGTTCACCTCATAACTCAAAAAAAAACAATGGGGAAAAGCACATTCTCAAGAAAATTGACAACATTGTAGATTTGCAATTGGCCTAGCCTTGGATCAACTTTGATGCTCTCATAAGCACTCTGATGAGAGGTTAACATTTCAGGGGCAAACCACTTCATGCCACGATCACTGTCAGCCATGTTGAATTTGCATCTTACATCATGACCCACTATTTGCATTTCATTCCCATGGTTCAAATTTCATCTCTCTATCATTACCTATACCCCTTTGTCCCTTAGCATAACCTTATTCTCATATCACTCTTGAGCATGGTAAAATGACATCCGATCTTGTGCCGATGAGTGATGTTAGTGGCATGTTTGCTATGGTGTTTTGTAATTCTTTGTCGATGTTTCTCAGGCCACTCTTCTAGACGTCAACAGAGAGGGGCCATTGAAACACCACAAAATTTCGAGTCTCAGCATCTCAACTAAAAATTTGGCTAAGTGTCAAAACGGTGGCACTTTGCCCATATTTTTTCAAGTGTTGAGTGTAGTTAGCTCTAGCTGCCATATTTGCAAAATTTTTCGAAGTGTCAGAATGATGGCACTTTCTACACCATATTATGCTGCATAGCGTAGCGTAGCATAGCACCTTGATATTTTGTGTAGCATAGCACACCTATTACACTATGTAGCGTAGCACAGTGTAGCACCCTGTTACACTACGTAGCATAGCACCATTTCTACTGTAGCATAGCACCCTGTTACATTGTGTAGCGTAGCACACTTGTTACTCTGTGTAGCGTAGCATGCTTGTTATGCTATGTATCATAGCAAAGTGTAGCACCTTGTTATGCTGCATAGTGTAGCACCATGTCTACTACAGTGTAACACCCTGTCACGCTGCATAGCATAACACCATGTCTACTGCAACATAGCACCCTATCTACTATAGCGTAGCACCCTATCACATTACAACGTAGCACCCTGTCATACTGCGTAGCATAGCATCATGTCTACTATAGTGTAGCACCCTATCTACTACAGCATAGCACCCTTTCCAACATTGCATCCAGTGTCCCGTGTCCTGCATGTAACATGGGATGAGCGTGGTCCCACCCATTACATTGCCACATGGCACTTGATCCACATTTTTGGCTAACTCTAACCCTATAAATACCCCTACATCCTAGTGTTTCAGGAAGGTAGGGGAGAAGAGAGATGGTGGCTTCCATTCTTGACCAGTAAGGTAGTTAGCACTTCCATTTTGACATTTGGCACTTTGGCATCTTGGCACTTAGCTTCATGGGCAAACGAGATTTAGAGCACACCACACTGACAGAGAAGCATAGCTACACCGCATGGTACATTGTAGCCTCATTGCAACCCCATGGAACATCACATGTTACATCATGGCTACCAACCCAACAAGCTCAGTCCAACATAGTGAGCACCAGAATTCACGGCCTGACACCATCAAGGCTATGACTATGCTCCCACTACACCTATTGTACACTATGTATACCTTTGTGAATTAGCTACGCTCCCTCTTTTGGGCTGGTGCACTTCTATTCTCAAATTTTATTACATTTCTCAAGCATTTTTCTTTAGTATCTAGTGCAACACTTGTGTTTTCTTGATTTTTTCATACATATTTGCATGTTCACATCACATTTCTCAAGTTGGGATACCTTGCTACGCTCTAGCTTTTCTAGACCTAATGCCCACGCATAATGTAGTATAAACTCTTCTCACACATGGTCATTTTAACACCACATAAGTCCTTGTTTGATCGAAAAGATTGTTGAAGGCACCCCATTTCTGTTTTCTCCAGCACAACCATCACATGGATTCGAGGTTAGGCTATATGCCTGTGGACCTCTCAGTGTTCCAACCACTGAAGTTTTCAGATGCTACATATTCTTGATCACCTTCATCACAATTATTTCAATGGTGGCTTCTATGAGAATCAAAAGATGAAAAGGAATTTTCAGAATTAGATGAAAAGGATGGAGAGGAAGCTGGACTGCCACTGCAGCCACGATGTCTACCACCATGTTTTCACTCATTATGACCACCATCCTTAGATTCTTTGCTATTTTGATGTTTGCCTAAGTCCCTACCTTGACTGTCGCTTTTTTCCAAACCTATTTTACGAATAGTGGAGTGCAAGTTCAGGGTCACACCCTCATCATCAATAATAGGGGTGGAGAATCTTCATGTTGAAAACCTTCAAAGGGAGGATCCTCATTGTCATCTTGATTTAGCAGGAACAAGGGATTAGTGTAATGTTTTCCCTTCATAGCCTCATGGAGCTTTTCTTGATGTCAATTTAACTTACGTTTTGTTTTAGTGGGATAGTAGTCCTAAGTTTCATAACCATTCACAACATATTCCTCGTGAAGATCTGAGATGCCCAGCTTCTTAAGGATTTGAAATAGCATCCCGAGTACAAATCAATCAAGGGGCAAGACAATGTTAACCTCCATATCATGTCATTGCAGCTGTTCATCCTGATGTAGGATGAAGGTGAAGTCTAGTACATACTCATTTGGATGAGTATATACCACTTTGCACTCCTGTGGGATTGATAGTTTGACATCTTCATGTATGTGGGAAGAAGAAGATATTTTGCAAAACGAATAAAATTATCAGTGTGCTTAGTAGTTTATATGTCATTGAGAGTGATGTTAACCTTGAGTTCATCCAACAATATAAATAATATTCACTAATCCTAGATAGCGCACATTTCAACAAAAAAAGTTCCTGACAACAATGCCAATGATGAGCAGTGAGGCATCCCTATGCCCAACCATACAAATTACAAGCTTTCAAGCAAGATCTGATCAAATTTTGCGGACTTTATAGTTTTCGGTGTACTAGTCTTCTAGGGAGTGAATCTTTGCCTTAAGATTAATCATTGTCTTCCCAATTACACTTGTGATATACATTGGTATGGTTAAGTGTAATTAAGGGATCTAATTTTTATCATTTTGTATTTTATGATTTGGTGTTTAGAGGAAGATAAAAGTAATTGGATTTAAATAATTTAAATTAACTAATTAATTAGTATCTAACTAGTCCTAACATAAGCATCTGGTCCCACTTTCTACACATGTCCTAAACCCACGTATCCACTATTGGGTTACCAAGTGCTATGCTACTAGGTGTACCAAGCAATAACACTATTGGGATTACCAAGCGAGTACATGTTACACTTAAAGTAGTCGTACTTATGTGTTTAATTTATCTTGCTTATCTTGCTCAATTACTTCATTAACTTAATTACTAGAAAGCATCTAATAAATAATTGAAAATATTAAGTGCATAAATGAAATATTTAATCTATCCAGAATGCTGCAAGGTTTATCAAAAAGCTCATCTTTATTGCTGCATATACTATTGTGCTCAGGTACAACAATGCTTAAATAAAGATCCCTACACTCAATGACTCCTACTAAGGGCATTTAAGAGAAAAATTCTAACTCTCAAATGAACAAACTACAAGAGCTTTGCTACTACTAATATTTTGTTGTCATAAATGTAGCTAGAAGGCATGTATTTATAGGAAAAATACGGACATTGCGTTGATGGGACCTCGTCGACACATGATATGATGCATTGATAAAGCTTCATCGATGAGACCCAATCGATGAGGCTGCATCAATGAGGCTCATCAATGTAACCAATAAAACTACAACTCATCAACTCTCAAATTAACATCGAACATTGCTAGGATGAAGTTGAGGAATTTAAGAAGCCAATAGATGATGTCAAACACTAAGGAAAAGGTGGATTATGATTTGATAAAGGTCCTCAAAGTGGTGATGCTAACGTTAGCATCAATGTCACCCATACTTAGCCAAAATCTTGTAATTTTGATCCAATTGTTACCTTGTGCTTCCAAGATCCTGTTTGGCATGCAAATTGATATCAAATGCTAGTAAAACAATGTGTAGGAATCTATGAAGCTAAGGAATGCTATCAAATGATGAACATGATGAATAATAAGGGGAAAATGTGGGTCTTGTAAGCACTAATACTCATGCTAATATTGGCATTATTGTTAGTGGGATTTAGTGAAATTTCCCACATTTTCCCAAGTTGACATTGTTAACCTTTGAAACACTAAAGGTGAAGCTAAAATGTATTGGGATGAGGCTCACAAAATGTTGAGGAGTTTGCAAAGCCAAGAGGAAAATGTCAAATGTCAATCCTAAGCACCTAGGACCATGCTAATGTCATCATGGTGGTACTGGCACTAATGTTGATGTCAATGTTAGTGCCACTTGCAAAGTTAGAAAATCTTTAAACTCCAAATTGCCAAAACTACCAAATCACCATTTGGAAAGCTAAAATTAATGTTCATAAGTTGCCAATAAGCCTAGAAAGGTAGGGAAAGAGTCGAACTATCAGTAGGATAGGCCCTAGGGGCACTTGAGGACTCATTTTTGTTGTTGACATTGACATTGATGCCTAGAGTTAGAATTTTTTCATGTCCTAGGATTAAATTGTCTGAAAGTACCAAGTTTAATCCTTGTGATGCCATGGAAGCCTAGGATGCATTGTTTAGGGTCTCATGAAGTCTAATTTGGTGTCGAAATGTAGTTTTGTGGGGCAATGTTGACAAAGTTGCAGTTAATATGGAATCCACATTAGCTCCAACACTTAGAAAATTTTTGATTTTGGAGTTTCTCGAGGTCATCAAGAATGAATTTCATAAGTTGGATTATGAACTTGGATAATGCCTAGAGGTCTCCAAAAGTTGTCAATGTGCCTCAAAGTGTTAAATTGTAATGTTCAATGCTCATACTTGTGTGGGGATAATACTAAAGTTACATTCAACTTGGTCATTAGTGAACTAATAAAGTGGGTACAAAAAAAATATATAGTCCAATTATAACTTTATAATTCAACATTACCTCCAAAAATTGAACCTATAACTTGAAAATTTTAAATCAAGAGTCTTACCATTAGGCTAACAATCATCAACTTAAATAATAATAGAACTTAACAACATACAACACAAAATAAATACAAAAATAAATAACCGAAACAGATGCAAATGAAAATCAATAAAATAACCATAGAAACTAAACAAATGAACAAAACAAGAAAACAAAACACTAAACATAAAACAGGAATAAAGAAAAGGAAAAGAGGAGTGTTAATGGCAAGGGTAGTGTCAATGCCATACTTGTAATATTCAAATATCCACACCATTAATAGCTAAAATAACAATGCAAATTAAAATCTATATCACTTAACATATATAAAAAATAAGCAAATGAAAATAACATTTAAAAAAACTTTAGAAACAAAGAAAATGAACAAAATAGGAAAATGAAACATGAAGCATGAAACATAAACAAAGAAAAGGAAAAGAAGAGAGTGTTCATGGGGAGGGCCCAATAGTGATAGTGCCATACTTGCAACAAATTGACATTGTAGCAATATTTTTAAGGTAACTTCATTATATTTGATGCTCTTGCATGATTGCAATTTTTTTTTTTTAAAAAGCCAACAATCCACATAAGCATACAATTAACAACTTAATTAATAATGAAACTTAACAATGTACAACATAAAACAAACAAGAAAAAACTACAAAAACCATGGGAACATGAAATAGGAAAAAAATAAAAGGAAAAGAAGAGAGTGTTAATGGCAAGGGCAGCAACAATTATATATATATATATGTTGGCTGAGAGTGTATAGTTTTTGATAAGCTTTGTGCCTTAAAAATAATTGATAAGCAAATGACACCTTCAAGATAATTGATGAGCAAATGACACCTTCAAGATGATTAACAATAATAGAGGATCTTGAATACACACGATATCTTAGTTTCTTTTGCATAGAAAAATTTTCAATGCAAAACTGTAGGTTCTATAATAACTCTTGAATAAGTAAAATTTTCAGCCAAGATCCCAAGTTTGACATGGAGGACATGGAATCGAAGATGGTTTCATCTGCATCCAAGATCATTCCAAAAGCACGATATACTCATCAACCAGCTTGAAGGGGAAAGTTATTCACGACTATACACTCTCGACTACGATCAATATAGAGGTACCTATATGATATTTTATATAGTTACCCTGTTGTACTTTAGGCAAAATTTGTTTTGCCTTCCGCATTTTATATCGTTCGTTTGACTAACACTGTCGGGCATAGATTCCAGTTCATGCTATGTTTAGAAAGAATATATAAAAATGACCTCAAAATGGTTATCTGTTGTCATTTGTTACTGGTTGCATGAACCCTTTCTGTTACCGGTTATTACCGGTCATAAAGACCCCTGTCCTCCCATTGTTCACCCTTCCGGTGAAAATATTGGATTTTATGTTTCTCACCATGTTTGTGCTGATAGGTTATTTCAATAAATGGTGGTTTGTGATTATTTTTAATATAACTATAATAGCGTGGGTTAACTCGGTTATTGAACGTTTATCTTCATGAATATGCAGAGCTTCCGTAGAGGTTCCGTGATGGATTATATCATTTGAAAGATCTTTGTAACTGCATTTTTCTGGCAGAAATTTCTTCTTAAGCATAGTATTTAAATGATCATCATTTAGAGGCTCCATCATGCTCATCTTACTGATCAAGAGGTCCCAGGTAGATGACAGAAAGCCTAGATAATAGAAAGCCTAAACTCTTTTGGAGGCTGTGCATAAGGGTCAAACCTAAATCTTAAATTTGAGAAACAAACACCTTACTGTCACTTCAAATTATGGTCCCATATAATAATATCAATTTGATTTATATGATATCTTCATATGGTGTTAACTGAAACAATCTATTTACTCTTTTCAATGGTTAAACTTTTAACTCTTTATCTTTTTTGGTATCCTGCTTTAAGGGTGATATGTATCAATATTTGGAATTTTTAGGTTTTCACCACCTTTAATTATGTGAAGTGTTTTTTCCCTCCTGTAGGGTTTGTTTAGCATTAACCATCCTTAGCTAATTGGGATAAGACTAAGATGATGATATGATAAGTTTGTTTAGTATTAAGTATGATAGTTTCTTGCCCTTCCACTTATTTGCTTATTCTGAACTAAAATTTTCTCTTATGTCTTAGACCTTTTTAGGATCTGTTGGAGCAGTTCAATTTCTCCAATTATCTGCTGTAGAATTGAAATGTAACTTCTAAAATGCAAGTCATTGTAATGCCCTTTGCATCCTTATCATAAGTTTTTTGTTCTTAGTTCTTTGAGCCTATTTAATTTAAATGGCAAGGCCATTTTCATGCATCAAAGCAGATAACTGCTGTAAAAATAAAAGCAGGATTTCAGCTTTGTGTTACCATAAGCTGTCAAAATTCTTACGTATATGTTTGAGCACATTATAAACAAAACCGACATAATCTCTGGGTTTCTTATTTGCATCTTTTTTTTGGCTAATAATAGTATACACTTTTTCTGAAATATAAAAAGTTTGGAGACTTGTATTCATGCTACATTTTCGAAACTGTGAATGCAGGATGATGCCAGACCAGGGCAGGCTGAACGGCCAGGTGTTGCAAATCCAGCAGCTGGTGCACGTTGAGAAATTTTGATGTATTTTGGTACTGTCGTTTCAAGTGGGACTGGATCAAGTTTTTATTACCATATTTTTTTATTTGAAAATATTTTAACTTTGGTAAATTTTAGTAATTTATTTATGTTGTGACTTTTAAAACCATTTTTTACCGTAATTTAACTCGATCTGGAACAAAGTCAACAAACAAAGGGCCCAAATAAAGTGGAATGAAACTGCATTGGGAAAAAATAAAGTGAATGAAACTGCACTGAGCTTTCAACAGTCTTGGTTGATTATTTAGTTTCATTTGACTATGCATCTTCATTTTCAAAGGAATCAGGTTTTCATGGATAGTTTAAAATCAGTCTCTATTCATGCAGTGGAAGGTGAGGAGCTTAATTTTCCACTGGAGGAGTTCTAGACTTCACTAAATGCATAATGAACTTGCTCATTACCGTGTTGCTTTTGTGATTACAGCATTAAATCGTCATAAAGAACTTGTTGACAATCGTCAAGAAGCTATACCGATTATGATATTTCAAATCAAACTGCATGCTACTTCGTTAGTTAGCCATCAGGTTATTACGTTAATTCCCTTAGATGGATGGATTCCAAGGTTTATTTATCCACTTGTACAACGTTTTCGTAATACACAGAATTTAAACTCTGGTCAAAACCAAGTGACCTTGATTGCTTTCCACAACAGTCAATTCAAATATTTCGTTCCGATAATTCCAATGCTCTTTTCACATTGCAGAATTTCGGTTTATTCCAAGAGTCGTTTCTTGAATAAAAATTAATGGAAAAGGTCAAGTAGGATGGTCGAGGACAGGCTGTTTCTCTCGGCCGGTACAATCATCACTCAAACAAAACAATCTTATCAGTGATCAGAAAACTCGGGACAACACAGTCTTATCAGTGATCAGAAAACTCGGGACGGGACAACACAATCTTATCAGTGATCAGAAAACTCGGGGAAAAAAATTGAGATAATGGCAAGGACATATTGCAGGGGAAAATGCTATCTCCAGTTCGAAAGACGGGAATCGAAGCTCAGCAAGGAGGAAGATCTGGAGGCGGAGGAAGGATGGACTGTGAAGGACCATTACCATTCTGAACTACCCACGCCATTTTAAGACCCCAGGAAGTATGCACCTCAAGATGACAGTGCATGAACCATACACCTGTAAAATTTTAATCCAGTTATTCCAAAAGAATAATAACCGTACTATATCCAAAGGGAAAGCTACGATTTCTGCTGATATGCATTATTTACCTGGATTGTCTGCTCTGAATCTGAGGGCAACCCAACCACCGGGAGGCACTCCAATGGTATTTCTTTCAGGAGGGTCTACCAGATTAAATTTTGGAGCATCTCTGGTTTCATTGTAGTTGCCAAAACCTTGGCCGACAATGAAGAAGTTGAAGCCATGTAAATGCAGAGGGTGGCTTTCGGTACCCACAATGCCTGTGTCCTGCAACACCAACTCAACTGTTGTGTTGAACGGCAGCACCTTGACTCTGGTCCCCTTCATGGGTTGTCTCAGGTTTCTTGGCAGATTGGTGGATGTGTAGTTGAATGGAAATAGAGGATTGTCAGGGAAGTTGGTCTTGTAAATCCCTTTCATCTGCCCTCTGTAATGAGATTGCAAGAGAGCCACAGATGGCATCACAAATGATATGTTGTTGATGGAGGCTGTAAATTTGGTGGTTCCATTGGGGCCTTGACATGTTTGGCCTTTTGGACAGGGATCTAAGCCCAGGCCCACGGTGAAGAACAACTTTTTGTCAACTGTTCTGGGCACCAACGCAGGGAACTGTGAATTTGCAAGGCTTTTGACTTGCTTGCTAAAATTGGTGGCAAAAGAAGTGTCATTGAGGGCAGGAAGTTTGGGCATCAGGGCAGAAGTGAAATTGATGTTTTGTAGGAGATGCTTGGGCTGGCTGGAGTTGTGGTAAACTACAATCCCTGCAACAGTGGAGTTGTCAAAGGTGCCCTGGCCGGTCACATAAGGTCTGGCAGCCACAAAAAACTGCTGTTTCCCTGAAAGGATTTGAGGGTCAGCCTTGGCATTCAGCAAGACATTGGTGGTCTGACCTGGTGCAATTAGTATGACATCTGTCTGGAATGGTTTTGTGTAAACTGCATCCACTTCCACCACACTGAGAGTATGGTTTGCTATGCCCAAAAACATTTCATCGTTCAAAGCAGCATTGATGATCCTCAGCATGTATGTCTTCCCAGGAACAAGCCCCAGCACAAATGTATCTGTCATTGCATGCATTTCCCCTGTAAATTGATCCATGCCATATCCACACGATCTACTGTTTATGAAGTAATGCATGATTGCATATACATGTATAATTGTGCGAGAAAAAAATCATTATATTAGACATTCACTGCTAATAGATCTTGGAATGTCGACCTGACGTCCTAGATCTAATAGCACATATACCTTTGTCATAGCACTAATTACTAGTTAGCCAAGCCACTTTTACCTTTCTTGTTAGAGCAGTTGTACAAAGGTCCGGGATGACCATTAATGACATAACTATCAGACACATTTGGGCCACCTCCTGTTTGGACGGCTTGCTTTATGACTTGCTCTGTGTCTGAATTCCACCATTCCCCTGCCACAGGTATTAGCCAGAAGTCATGTAAGAAGCCCCTCATCTGGAGCATCAAATCAAACAAAAATGGATGCTTCGAAGTTGTTAATTTACCAATGACTACAGGTACTTCTCTGTAAGGCTTGGGAAAAGGATAAGGAACACCAAATTTGGGGTAAATGATGAAGGCTCCATAAACAGTGGCTCTGATCCATGAAATGTGAGCATGCCCCCAAAGAGTTCCTCGTTGGCCGGTAACTGTGAAATTGTAAACATATGTCATACCCTTCTGGATGGGACACTGGGTTATATATGCAGGTCCATCTGCCCATCCACTTCTCAATTGTCTAACACCGTGCCTACTCATCATGCACAAATCCATAAATCATACAAAATTCTCTCATAATCGACGAACCACAAGTGATTATTAAAGTAATAAATTACCAGTGAACGGTGATATTATCTTTGATATGGTTATGAACCTTAACAACCACCCGATCTCCCTCCCTCACAGCAATGGTTGGTCCTGGAGACTTGCCATTCACCGTGATCGCCGACCTGGTATTGCACAAACGACTTACATTGGTTCGTCTTATCTGCATTAGGCCATTCACAATTAAGATAACAGACTTGAAAGAACAAAAAATGTAAGGGGAGATTGAAAAAAACAAAAAAAAAAACAACTCTGCATGATTCATGTCACCGACATGAAAGGAGTAATTTCTAGTCATGCTTGCCAAAGCAATATTGGGCAAGAGAAGAAGAAAGAAAGCAGAGAGGAGAGCAGCCATTCTGAAGACGAGAGGGCAACTGCTGGTGAGCAACGGAGAGATGGAAGTAACTGGACATGAGCAAGTGCATAAATAGCATTGCAGGATAGCCATGGAAGGTAGTAGAAGTATGGCCCAGCAATGCAAAATGCATATTAAATTTATAGCAGTTGTACTTACCTCATGTTTCGCTTGTTCGAAGCATACATGGGCAGTAGACCTACGACATAATACCCAATCTTTTACGATAAGCCATGTTTATCGTGCAACTTGCAGAGACAGTTACCAGTCCAACATTGCTTTGTATTGTGGAGACCGGAGAGTCTCAACTTTCGACTTTCAAGGCTTCTGTACCTGTACTAGCTGCATAGGACAACGATGGAGGTTTGGGCAAAATTCTCATGAACTCTTCATTATGCTTACTTTGCTTACGCTTGCCATTCACTTCACTTACCACCGTTTGGAAAGGTACAGCTGTGCTAGAAAAAACTAATGATCAGGACCTAAACAGTAACCAAATACTTAAAATCTCAAAATTTCAATCTTTTAGATTTATCTCGGTCATGCTACCCACTGCGGGAAGATTTAAAGTCTCTGTTAAATGTTCTATTAAGCGTGGCAGGGCTGTCTTATGTACACCTCAAAGTTTGAGAGGCTAAGGTAATATTATTACACAAAAAACTACCCTAACAAAATGTTGCGTATCTACAGTTGCCATTCAACTTCTTTGTTGAATCTCTTACGTTCCTTTTTCTGAAAGTTCTATCTCTTGTTAGAAACATTTATTGCTTCTGATAGATCAGTCTACTGAATTGGCACTGAACTGTGCTTTGTAATTTACTGAGATGAAATTCAAATAATTTATTTGCTTTCTTATCAAATTTATGGTTAGCCCTATATTGTTATAAGCTTGAAAATCAGTTAAGCCTTGTGAATTCCATCTTACAGGGTTACATCGAGACATATTCCTTTTCTGCAATGATTAAACACACAGTTCAGACTTCCGAATATAGAACATTTTACCCGTGGCACCTCAACAATTGCTATGTTATACATGCGAGTCTCTGCAAACATCTATTGGTTCTTGTTCGCGAGGTCTTGCTCTGTATTCTGTGGTTTAAAAGTGGACCTATTGGGTTTTTTAATTTAGTTTTGATTGCATTTCTGTACAATGAAAAAAGTCATCAGGGTTGCTGAATTGGCTTGCCTGTAAGTTGTTTGCATATCGGACCTGAAAACGATTTTGTTTAAGCTAAAAATAATTTCATTAAATTCCCTGTTTTCAGGAATTTACGGTAAAATGTATTTGTTTGGTGAAGAAAATCTCATCACTAAACCTAACGGTAATTCAATGGTGTACCAACCAATTTTTTGCAAGTTTAAGCTTCCATTGCCATAATTGTTTGGATTCAATGTGTTGGTGTACCATAAAAATCCCATACGCATCTTCATTGTTGGCAATTTTTGTTCAGATGAAAGTCTAGAAGTCTCTCCGATGTGTTTATGCCTTTTATCATGACCATATACTTTTTGTTTGCAAGAAATGTTTGTAAAATAGTTTTTCTCATAAAATAAAAAAGGAAACGCTCCTCTAATCATCTCTGTTTCTACTGATCTCTGAAAATTCTTTGAATTTGTTTTTATAATCCTTTCTCATCTCACCTCCTCTTGAAGAGTGCAACACAAACCATGTACAAGCTTCTTTCATGCCATATGGACATCAAGTCCTTTACACCTAAAACAAAAAAGTTGAATGCCATAAGTACAATTCATTTATGACTTTCAAATTTAGTATTACTTAATGTTTCCAATGTTTCTTTTGCTAAAGATTTATGGGATAAATTGCGAAGAAATGATTGTATGATTGTAAAATGGTTAAAGGTACTACCATTATAGAACACTTGAATATCTTTAATACACTAGTTCATCAGTTGCAATCTCTGAGGGTAAAAATGGATAAGGAAGATCAATGCATCACATTTCTCAACACACTTCTAGATTCATAGGAGACATTTGTGATGATTGTAAGTAATACATCTACCAGCATTATTTTTGATAATATTGTTATTTAGTTGTTATTTGAGGAAGCAAGAAGGAAAACTTCTACTCCTCAAAATGATGTATTATTTATCAAAAATGATGTAAAGCCAAAGTTTCTTAAGAGGTCTCAATTTAAAAATAAGCCTCAAAAACTTGTAAAGAAGCCACCTAAATGTTGGAATTGTGGTAAAGTTGGTCATAAAAAGAAAGATTGTAAAGCCCCTCTGAAAAAGGGCAAAGAGAGTAATGTACCAAAAAGTGATCAAGGTCGTCTTTCTTGAGAGGGAGATTTGCATGTTGTCTCATCTTTTGATCATGCTGATATGTATTCATGGTATGTGGACTCAAGTGCATCTCATCACTACACTCCACATGTTGATTGGTTTAGTGAGTATACATCATCTAATCTCAGAATGGTAAGATTGAGTAATGATGGTTTATGTAAAGTTACAAATTATCGAAAGGTAAAGATTCAATTTTCAAATGGAGCATTTAAATCGATTCTCAATGTACATCATGTTCCAACACTTACTAAAAATCTTTTATCTATAAGTGAATTGGATGATGTAGGATTAATTGTTATCTTTGGAAGTGAACATTGATCAATATTACATGGTTCATCTATTTTGGCTTATGGAATTTGATGAGTCGTGATATTGGGACCATGATATCAGGTTTGCGATATCAAAGCCCTCCAAGCAATATCGGACACCCGATGTCAGAGCCTATCTCATTGCCTATAAATAAGAGATAGGGGCACTTGGTTTCATAGTTAGTTTCTTAGTCCCTTTGCTGAACTCTTGTAGTTTTCCCTTTCCAGAGTTAGAATTATTTCTAAGGGTCTGCAATAGGAGTCATAAAGTGAATAGATCTTTATTCGAGCATTGTGTACCTGAGCACACCTTGTGACCAGAAATAAAGATGAACTTTGTGATCAACCTTGCAATATTCAAAATAGCTTAATTATTTCATTTAAATGTTATTTACTATTATTTGCTACTCTCATTAGTTGGTCAATGTTATTTTTATTGAATTGTTAATTACCAATGAATTAGTACACTGAGTACGACCACTTTGAGCATATGTGGGGCACTTGGTAACCCAGTAACGACTAGCATTTGGTAATCCCAGTAGTCTACACTGGTTTAGGATGTGTCCAACAAGTGGGAATTGAGGCTATTAGGATCCCAACAAGGCACCAAAAGGACAGTAGGATCAAAAAAATAGACATGAACAATATTCCACGATTTGAAGAGGGCTACAACGCTGATCCTCAAAATCATCTACAAACATTCTATAATGCATGTGCCTTGCAAAATATAGAAAACGAGTGGCAAAAACTAAAGTTGTTTCCAAGAACACTAATCAAGGAAGTGGAAAGCTCGTACCAGTCCTTACAACCGGAATCCATTTGTCGATAAGTATCAAATGTACTCCCATGTGTTCAACCTACGTAAGTAAATCCAAGGATGGAAACAAGGAGGACACAAACCCTTGGATGCTGCCATGGGCTGATATTATGCATTATTACATCATTGCCCTATCCATAGTTACTCGCAAAGGGAACAACTACGTCATCTTGTGGATGGGCTTAGGTACGAAACATGAAGAACCCTTGGGACTTATGCCCAAGGAAAGCTATCTAAGCCTAGAGCCCATCAAATACAAAGATTGTTGGAGCAAGTTTCCAAAGAGGAAGGTGAGTTAAGGAAAAGAGAAAGTGCGGAGGAATACAATAGAGATCCTTCCCTCTGAAAGAAGGAAGTTAGATTTTGTGAAGATGAAGAAAAGTCACCACTCGAAGAGATGGTGTACAGGAAGACTTTACCCATTCAAAAATTTTCATCAGATGTATTGGCAAAGGTAGATTAAATGTGGAACTCCCTAGATGATAAATTTCAAACCATTCTAAAAATAGTTGAAGAGTGTAGAGAGCAAAGTAGTGACTGAGAGAGAAGAAAAAAGAAAGAAGCTAAGTATGCATGTAACAAAGGTAAGGGAAAAGTTGTCATCATTGAAAAGGTTGTGGATTCAGACACAAACAATGATGGCAAATGTGAGATATGCCAATATGACCATCTTAAAGGATTTGCCCAGTAGTCTCACATCTGCAAGAGTCTAGGGTATATGCACTAAATCCATGATTATATAGATGGCAAGCACCCAGAACGTTACCTTATTCTCAAGGTAATCCAAGGTAGTTCGACCAACCCTTGACATATTATCTGAGTAGAGTTCCATCACAAATAAATAAATAGTATCAACAATGGAAACAACCACAATCATGGGGAATGTCATTACCACATCAAAAGTACCCTTATCATCAACCTAACCCATATGGGTACTACGTTTAGTAGCCGATTTTTCCACTTGGCTCCACTAGTCACATCGCTCCTCAGCTTCACTACCAAACCCATGAGTACTATAGAACTCCTTCTCCTGGGAGCGATGTTCCATAAACGTACTATCCTTCTCATCCAATTGCACCTCTTCCACCCTTAGCTCCATTACCACCTGCTCCAACTATGCAAGGTGAGCTCCCTACCTAGCCATAGCGATGTAATGCTACAAGGGCTATCAAGCCTCAACCTACTGTTGGTTCAGAAAACCACACAAAGAAGATACCTTTCTTTAGAACTAATAGTCCAACCAAGTTCTTATAGCCACAAGTGGCTAATTGTGTAATTGCCTCACCATCATTTGAATCTTTGGAGCTTTCTTCGAACCAAAAATCACATCCAAAGCACATGGTCATGTTGACTCATGCCATTATCGATTGGATTAAAGCTGGTCATCTTCCTAGGAAATTCTGTGATCTTGGAAGTCCTCTTATATATTTGCAAATTGTTGGAAATGAGCCTTGCAAAGCTCTTTTGGATTCAGGTTCTAGTATTAACTTAATCTTTCAAGAAATGTACAAATCTTAGAACCTACCTCCACTAATGATGAGTCATGAATTTGCTGACAACTGTGATATTGCGCCCACGATATCGCACCTGGGATATTGCATCCATGATCTCACTGCCGATGCGATATCGCAGCCTGTCTCCTCATCTATAAATAAGAGGTAGATAGATCCGATAGGGAACTTTTTGTCAGTTTTAGTTTAAGTGTTAAGTTTTAGTTCTTGTTTTTCTCCCAACCATTTTCCTCTCCATGTATGCCCACAATGTGATGATTGTAATTGTACGGTATCCTTTATTTGAGTGTGACATACTTGGACATGCACATGACTGGCAATAAAGATCGAGATTACTTCATCATTGCAACATTCACTTAGTTTAATCATTTAATTAATTGTTATTTACTACTTTCTTAGTTAATATCTCTCACCCTTAAACTCATGTTAAAACACAGAATGAGTACGACTTGATTACGAACATTTAAGTGTGACTACTTGGTAACCTAGTAGTGTACCTAGGATCTACGCTTGGTAATCCCAGTGGTAGTCATGCACGAAGTCCAAGATGTGTACGACTAATCAAGAAATGGATGCTCATCGCACTTAGGCTAGATTAGATTCTTTCTCACCCTTCTCTCCTAGCTTAGTTAATATTATCTTCCATTGCCTTTAGGAGTAGCATTAGGTTAGAAACACATCATACATCTCACTCTGGATTAAACCATACGTGACAAAGCCAATACTAGTTTAGATGGGAAGATAGTGAACTGCGACCTAAGGCTAACTATCTAGATGCCAAAACTAGTCCATCCACGGAGTTCGACCAAATCGGGCATGTAATGCTCGTATTCGTATGGTTGAGTGTAGGGGTATCTTGCCACTCATCATTAGCACCGTTGTCGAGGATGGTGCTAGTTATCTAGATTAGTTATATCATACAAGGTCGTTGTAAAGGAATTAACGATATATCTTTTAGGAAGAAATAATTATTAAAATTCACACGTAATTTCACACACAATTTCACAACCATGCCTCTCCTACAAGATCACAATAATGCCACATTTAGTGAGGAAGTTCATTGGATAACCAATGAATTATATGGCGATGAAGATTGGAGTACACAACTTGAACTAGGGATTTTCTATAAACATCAACGAAAGCAATGTCATTCAAATGCACGAAAGCATAACTTACCTGATGATGATGAACCCCTACTGGCCACTACAAGACTAACGCAAATACAAGAGGTCGTTCGAATCTCACGTAGGCATCGTAAAGAGAGCTGTCCACCCAGGCTCGATTTTAAAAACTTCCCTAATTTTTTAGGAGGCTATGACTTAGATCTACATCAACATTTACAAGCCTTCTACGATGCCTCCACATTGAAAAACATTAACAACGGATGGTAAAAACTCAAGCTCTTCCCTATGACACTCATTGGCCAAGCAAAAGTATGGTGTAGATCATTAAAAAAAAATTTAATACGACGTTGGTCAACAATNAAGGCTAATGTACCATATCATTGATGGGCTTCGTGATGCAACAAGAGAAACCCTAGGGATGTATGCCCAAGGTCAACTATACAAATTACAAACCCACCAAGTCCAAGAGCTTATTAAGTAGGTAGCAAAAGAAGAAGGAGAATTAGCTAGATGGGAGAGTGTTGAAAAACATCAATAGGACTAAAATCTCAACTTAACAAAGGTCCATGATCATAAAAAGGAGAAATCAACCAATCATAAGGAGAAAGAACCATCTTTGCCAGTACAACAATCGTTAGAGGAAGTCGAGGCAAAGATCAATAAGATGTTGGCATGGACGTATAAAAAGTGTGGAGAATTTATTGATATCATTGAAGATAGAGTTTTGACAACCCAAGAAGTAGGACAAAACATTAGACAATTGAAAAGAAGGGATAAGGAAAATAAGGGCTCAACTGTCAATCATACGTATGAATGCAACATATGCCTATACGATCAGCCCAAGGGCCAATTCCCAATCTTGTTACATTTACATGAGCATTGGGGAAACACATTACATCCAAAGTTCCTATATAGATACTATGTTCAATCATAGTGGCAAAAATCCCAGTTGTGGGGGAGACCACCCCTAAACTGAAGACACCCTTCGTATCATCCGAACCCAAATGCTTATCTTGTTCAACATCCTATTTCCCCAACTAGGTCAACATACTCTATCTCACTACATTATCATTCTCATCAATACTATCAGCCCATGCCTTCAACACAACAACCACCTTGTGTACCTTACACTACCCCTTCTAATTTTCAACATTCTCATCCTTTCCCTCCTTATACATCACAACCAATTGTTCCTAAAGTGTTTGCATCACAGCAACAACCTCTGAATGTCACTTGTGCTACTACTACCAACAGCAGTGAGAGGCCTCCTCAACATCCAAAGTGTCCCTTCTTTAAACATGACTGTAGGAAGGGACAACACAATTCCAAGGCCACTGCATCCTCCAACTCGGCACAAGTCCAACACTATGGTGCACCCTTATCTTCGAACCCAACGCCTCATGTTACTTCATTAGGGCCACCAATTAACACTCCAACAATCATACAACCCAATGAGCATAGGAATGGAGAGCGAAAAACCGATCCTTGCATACCATCTTCTAGTCACAAACATCATAGTGGATCAACTCCTTACCCAAGAACCACATCTTACAAATTGCCCCGCTATGCTTACTATCATCACGTGTGTGAACCCTAATGGGGTAGATATGACCAAGTCTGAATATTTCCAACATGTAAGGATCCTCATCTTCCATTTATTAATCCTTTTCATCCTTAACTGTTTAGTTATGGGGGATATCCCCCATTTCACTAACAAGCAGGATTAATAACCACTTTTTATTCTCTTCAATTTTACAACTTTTCGTTTTCCAGTTTTTTCGATTTTCAATTTCTTGTTTTATCATTTTGTCTTTTTATCTTTTTACGCATTTGTAAGTAATCCCATCTACAAATAAAACACTCATGTGGATCATTGGTTGATGTGTGTTCTATGTTATCGAGTCTCGAGTGATCAATTATTTGGACAGTGAGCCCATTACACCCACTCATTCACTTTACAAATAAGAGGTTCTATTCGAGGGTACAGTGATATTCTTGATATTTTTAAAACTTAAAATTAATTTTATGTTCATTATACCTTGAATGACGACGGATGGACCAAGAAGAAATGATTAGGGTGTGACATCAAGGGGACTTGCGGATTCTCTTTGGTGACATCAGTGAGAGTTATCGTGCAATGTGGTTGTACTAAGATCCTTGAAGATCTAATGAAAAATGGAAGTAAGAGTAATCAAAAGGCACTCAAAAATCCAATGCTATTCTAGGGGGTCCCACTGGAAACACATGCATCCATGCTTGAAGGTTGGTAACTTCTCTGGATTCAGTATTCAAAAAGAGAAAAAAAAAGAAAAAAAAAAGAGGAAGTGCCACAAAACAAAATTCACTTCTCCCTTGAACAAAATGCCAAGTGATCGTACGCCTTGTTGTTATGATACTCTCATAGTTTCTCATCATGGGATGAAACATTGCGATGTCACTGATTAGAGGAATGGACTTGGTCCTGATCTTGGAACGATGGGTTAGTGACACGTTAATCATACTTTACACATAGGATTCACTATGCCCTAGGTCAGTTATCTCATGTCCCAATCTCTACAATCCCTTTCTATAGTTCGTCTCATCTCACTGTTTATGTAATTGTAGCTCGTGTCGTGTGTAACATAGAATTCTTACCTCATTTTGCTGATATTTACATGTGTGTGTTTTTTGGAATCAATGTGGATTACAATTAACCCTTCTAGTTTCCATGGACACTTTAAGTGTGGTTACACAAGGGCATTATAGGTTGAAACCTGCTTTGGGGAGGATCCACTTGTGTAATCTTCACTTATGACACAGCTCACACCTACCATCTCTTACCCTCAGCTTATTTTTCATAACATTCTTTCCCTACTACTATCCCTCCAATTCAACATTCCTATGAACCATCACATAGCCTTTTTCTCTACCATCTGAGGTCCTTATTGATAAATTCCACACCATCATAATTTTCATGCCTTCAGAACTAGTTGAATTACCCTGGAACCCTTTAACAATCATCCAGATGTCCTTAGTTTACATCATTTAACTTCAAAGAAATATTAAAAATTTGGTACATTCTCTAAATGCCCTAACTTCAATGAAAATATATATACATGACCCCCCTATGCTAATCAACATCATTTGCAATTGTTCATGTAGGGGAATTTTTTCAATTCCTCTCTACGACTCGTGATTATGCGTCCCTTGCTTTCATATCCATAACTCGCTCACTGGTACTCTGATTTTCATTCTATTTGAACCTACTTGAACCTGGAGTGTTCAGCTTAGTCGTGGGGGAGGGGCACATGCTGAATAAATTTTTTGAAATTCATCATCGTGTGAAGGACATCTTTAAGGGTAATTAGTTGTAAAATTAATAATAAAATGTGTCAAAAACAATTTCATCTCCTTAGCTATACCAGAAAAATTTAATTTGGAAACCACCTAAGCAAAGAGAGGACTCAACACTATAATCTTTTGGAGACATGTTCTTCCAATAATTAACATCACATGGAAATAAAGTAAATCTATTAAGGCAAGTAGTAAGGTATAACCTAACTTTGGTAACAACCTTACTAATGATTGGCCCCGTGTGATTGTAGATGGTCCCGAAATGCAAACAACAGGAAGGTCCTGCTCAAGGTGTGATCAAATGACCTAGGAGAGGTGAAAGACAAGTTTCTTCCGAACAACATGCAAAGTAGGAGGAACAATCATTTAGTATCCACCAAGAAGACCCTGCTACTATACAATCAAGGTAGGCAGAAGGAGGAGCCTAAATTTTCTTTTGTGTTGTGTCTCAATTTTGTTCTGACTCCACACTGCGGCATGAATCCATTCTAGCAAGTCAATAATCCCATACCTATCCACTCTGTAATCAATGGGGCTTGTTCTCACTTTAACTCAAGGATGAATTTTCATTCAGTCCAGGGGGTATGATGAGTTATGAATTTGCTGACAGCTGGAATATCACACTTGCGATATCACATCCATGATCTCATTGCCAACACGATATCGCAACCTAGCCGCGATATCGCATATGCAATATCGCAGCATGTCTCCTCATCTATAAATAATAGGCAGACAGATCTAATAGGGAGATTTTTGTAAATTTTAGTTTAAGTGTTAAGTTTTAGTTCTTTTTTTTCTCTCAACCCTTTTCCTCTCCGTGTATGCCTACAGAGTGGTGATTGTAATTGTACGACATCCTTTATTCAAGTGTGATGTACTTGGACATGCACATGACTGGCAATAAATATTGAGATTACTTCATCATTGTAGCATTCACTTAGTTTAATCATTTAATTAATTGTTATTTGCTGCTTTCTTAGTTAATATCTCTCACCCGTAAACTCATGTTAAAATGTAGAATGAGTATGACTTGATTATGAGCATTTAAGTGTGACTACTTGGTAACCTAGTATCGTACCTAGGATCTGTGCTTGGTAATCCTAGTGGTAGTCATGCACGAAGTCCAAGATTTGTACGAATAATCAAGGAATGGATGCTCATTGCACTTAGGCTAGATTAGATTCCTTCTCACCCTTCTCTCCTAGTTTAGTTAATATTATCTTCCATTGCCTTTAGGAGTAGCATTAGGTTAGAAACAAATCATACACCTCACTTTGGATTAAACCATATGTGACAAAGCCAATACTAGTCCAGATGGGAAGATAGTGAATTGCGACCTAAGGCTAATTGTCTAGATGCCTCAACTAGTCTGTCTGCGGAGTTTGACCGGATCGTGCCTGTAATGCTTGTATTCGTATGGTTGAGTGTAGGGGTAACTCACCACTCATCAACTAATAAAGAGTAACATTCGTGATGAGACGCGATATTGCATGCACCACGATATTGTGTATGAGATATCGTGGCCGTTGCGATATTGCATCCCATGCGATATCACGTACATGATATCGTGTCGTCCCCTGCGATATCGCATACGCGATTTTGTGGTCCACCGCCAAATCTATAAATAAGAGGCGGCACTCCCCTTATTCATCATCTTAGGCTAGAATTAGGGAAGCCCTAGTAGTTTAATCACTCCAGAGATAGAATATTTTCCATGTGCCCGCAGTAGGAGTCCCCAAGTGAACGGATCTTTATTCGAGCAACTTTGTACCTGAACGTAAGTTGTGTATGGCAATAAAGACGAGCTTTGTGGATAAACCTTGCAGTGCATGGAATAGGTTTATTATTTGTTATTTTCTACTTGTTATTTATTACATGCATTAGCGCGGCATGAGTATGACTTGGTTACGAGCATTGACGAATGTGTACGGCTAACCAAGGAATCGGCTACTCATCGCGATTAGATTCTCTCACCCTTGTCTCCTAGAACACAGGATGAGTACGACTTGATTACGAGCATCTAAGGATGTGTACGGCTAGTCAAGGAATCGGCTGCTCATCACGCTTAGGCTAGTTAGGTGCCTCAATACGACCACTTCAAGCACATGCGTTATGTGTGGTGATCCTAGTAACGATTAGCGTTTGGTAGCCATAGTTGCATAGTTTAGGGTGTGTATGGTAAGTGGGAACAGATGCTGACACTAGTTAATTTAGACTTAGATCCTTAGTTAGAGTTAGTTAGTTTCTCAACCCTTCACCCTTTAGCATAGGAGATAAAACTAAAAAAGATGAAAAAAATCATATACCTTGGACTTACTTAACCATACACCGTGACAACAACAAGTCTGGGAAGACAACAAATGATTAACCCCAAGTGTTCCATGGGGCGTTTAGGCATTTAGTCTACGGAGTTCGATCGGATCACATGTGCTACACTCGTTTTGTATGGTTGAGTGTAGGGGTACCTCGCCACTCATCATTGGCACCGTTGCCGGGGACTAAGTGTTTGTGCGCTGAATAGAACATAAGGGATATCACTCACATCATTGTGAGCCTTAACGAACCTTCGGGTTAATCAAGAGAAAATTTATATAACGGTGAATTTAGAACACCAATAAAAATGCCTTCTTCTCATAAGAGCAACTCACCACCTAAGGACCACACACAAGACAGTCGGCAAGATAAAACACATAACCAAAATCAGCCAAGTCCTAAACAATATAAGATGACATATACTCATCTCGATAAGTATATTCCTAATTTTACTTTTATTCTGCATCAGGACGAACAACTACGGTGGAGAGACTTGCAAGGTGACATTTTGTTACCCCCAGATCGATCAATCTCTCACATGCTTTTCTGTGCCTTGGCACAGATAGGCATGACTGAGCTATATGCTGAATATGTTGTGGAAGATTTTGACATGAGGGATTATTATCCCACAGATGCCCAACGTATGAGAGACTTAAGGTAAGAGAGCCAACATACATTGTTGAAGGGCAAGGTCCCGCATGTCCTTAGCGAAATAGGAGATGAGGAACCCCTTATCACAAGTTCTTTAGCAAATGATGTTCCCCCTCCTAACGACGATGAGGAGGTTGGGTATTAGAACCTATGATCAACGATACATATGCCTGGTTCTGATGCCTGTGAACACCAACTGTTCATAGAGGGAACAACCACTCATGCTAAGGATGGGCACTTTGATCGTCACAACGATCGGGGCCGTAGCAGCCGAAGAGAAGGCAAGAAACATCGTCATGGAGATGGTTCCCCTTCTTCTTCCCCTTCTTCATATCACTCATCCTCTCCTTCCACATCTGGGCGCAACCACCATGAACATAAAGGTGAGGATAAAAGTAAGAAAGATGAAAGACCTCGACAAGAAAGTCGAGAGAGAGGACAAGGAAAAGGACGTAGGGAGGGTACGCAACAATGTAGACATCACAGGCATCATGAAAGAGACAATCATGACAAGCCCCTACTCGCAACCCAAAGTATGCTTGACATAACAGAGGCAATTAGGATTCCCACAAGGCATTTGAAGGATAGCTGGATCAAATGATTAGACATGAACAACATCCCACGGTTTGAAGGAGGATACAATGCTGATCTGTAAAATCATTTACAAGCATTCCATGATGCCTGTGCCTTCTAGAATATAGAAAATGAGTGGCAAAAACTTAAGTTGTTCCCAAGGACACTCACCAAATAAGTAGAGAGCTGGTACTGGTCCTTAGAATCCGAAACCATCAGGAGGTGGAGTATGATGCTAGAATTGTTCAACAAGAAGTATCAAACGTACTCCAGAGTATCCAATTTGCATAAGTAGATCCAAGGCTGGAAGCAAGGTACACACAAACCCTTGGATGCTGCCATGGCCCACTATTACACATTGTTACATCATTGCCTAGGCCATGGGTACGCTTAGCGGGATCAACTTCGCCACATCGTGGATGGGCTAGGGAATGAAACTAGAACCCTTGGGACTTATGCCCAAGGGAGACTCTCACAACTTAGAGCCCATGAAGTACGTAGCTTGTTGGAGCAAGTAGCAAAAGAAGAGGGTGAGCTATGCAAAAGGGAAAGTGTAGAAGAGTACAACTGTGATCCCTCCCTTCGAAAGAAGGAAGTGAAATTTTGTGATGAAGAGACTGAGTCACCAATCGAAGAGTTGGTGAATCAGAAAACTTTGCCAATCCAAAAGTTAACAACCGAGGTATCGGCCAAAGTAGACCGAATGTGGAATTCCTTAGATTCAAGAATTGAAATAGTCTTGAAAATTGTAGAAGAGTTGGTGAACCAGAAAACCTTGCTAATCCAAAAACTCACAATAGAAATAGCAGCTAAGGTAGACGATGTATGGAGTTCCTTAGACTCTAAAATTAAAACTATATTAAAAATTGTAGAAGAGTCTAAGGTAGAACAAAGTAGTGACAAAGGTAAGAAAAAGTGGAAAGATTTAAGCCCTGCACATAACAAGGGTAAGGAAAAAATCACTAACTCCGATGTGGCTGAGGATTCTGATTCAGACGATGAAGGTGGATGTGAGATCTACCATTATGACCATCCTAAGGGATGTTTCCCCATCATCTCACATCTACAGGAGTCTAGGGTGTATGCGCTTAATCCAAGACTCAACCAACGGTAAACACCCCCAAGGTTACCTTATCCACAAGGTAACCCAAGGTAGTTCCACCAACCCTTAACGTATTATCCAAGTGGAACACCACCACAGTCCATCAAACAAAATTAATAGTGGCAATACCCACAGTCATGGGGGATGCCATTACCAATACAACAGTACCCTTACAGGCAACCCAATCATTATGGATATTATGTGTAGCAGTCGATTTCTCCAAGTGACTCTATGAGTCACTCAACCCCCAACCATCACTACCAAGTTTGGGAATACTTCAAAAGGACTCCTTCTCCTCCAAGAGACATCTCACACTGATTCCATCCTCCTAATCCATCTGTACCTCTTCCACCACAAGTAGTTCCCATAACACCTCATGCTTCAACAATGCAAGGGGAACTTCCTCCTCAACTGCAGTAACGTCACGCTATGAGAGCTGTAAATATCCAACCCGCTACTGGTTCTGACAACTGTAAAAAGAGAAGACCTTACTTCAGAACCAAAAGCCCAGAAAAACTCTCACAACAACAAGAGGTTGAGGCCATGTACACTCCTCCACCATCTAACACTTTGAAGCACCCTTCAGTCCAACAGAGCGTAACACATACTATTATGTTAAAGCATACCATAACTAACTGGATCAAGGTGGGCCACCTTCCCAAGAAACTAACTAACCCTGGGAGTCCCTTAATCTATTTACAGATCACCAAAAATGAACCACATAGGGCTCTTCTTGACTCAGGTTTCGGAGTCAACTTAATATCACATGAGATGTACCATGCCTGGAACCTGCCCCAACTTAAGAAGAGCAACATTCAACTAGAGCTAGCAGATGAGTCCATCACCATTCCCTTGGGATTGGTGGAGGACATCATCACCACTGTGTGTGGTTGGTCTTATCCAGCTAATTTTTTGGTGATTGAAGTGAACAACAACAAACGGGACTTCCCAATTATAATGGGAAGGGCATGGCTAAGCACAGTAGACACATGTCTTAGGATCTGCGATCTTTCCTTAGAAATCTCTAAGATAAACATTTGTGAAAAGATCAAGAAGAGGAAAGTTCCATGCATCACATACAGTGATTCATCAGGTGATGACATGGAGGAAATGCCTCCATGTAACAAGTGTGCCCACGAAACTTTGAACCAAAGATGCCTGTATGTAGCAAGCACACAACCAGTAATAGACACCCCATGGTTGACAGCTAGAAGGAGCAAAAAAATGTGCATGGAACAAACTGAGGAAACCCATGCCAACAACGAAGGCATAGACACATTGAAATATCAGTGTCACCAAATTCCACCCCTCAACCTAAAATCATCAATTGGGAGAAGTTGGGCACTTCTTAGAAATTCAAACAAATGCTCATTATTTTGGATCTCTCCCTTACAACTCAGTCATGGGGGAGATGGCCACCTATGCTAATCATATGGGGCCCTTAGTTCTTTTAAGTTTTTGTTTTACATGTTTTTGTTTTACAACTTTTTTATTTTACACATTTTTGTTTTACAAATTTCTTTAACTTTTCTACTTTTTGTTTTACAAATTTCTTTAACTTTTCTCATTTTTGTTTTACATCATTATTATACTTTTTCAATTTTTGTGTGTGTGTGTGAGATCCACCCTGTAAGTTTGTCCCATAATAAGCATTCTTCATGATGGTATGAACTATTTTCATATTGATTGCTAATGTTTGGTTTTTACCTTTAAGTCACAATGTTGATACTAAGGTATGTTTCTTTTGATATGGTAGGCAATGAGTTCACTTCATCCATCCATCCACAAATTTCTATGGTCTCTCTCGGCTTGGGAATGTATAGTCCCTTTCTAATAAGAACTTTAACGAATCGATGACTAGGGATTTTTCAAACTAAGGAAGGACTCAAGGATTGAAAAGGGTGTGACTTCAAAGGAACTTGATGCTTTTGTGTTGGTCATTCTCTTGGGTGCTTGAATGTTTCTTCTTGAGTTTTCTTGCCATTCTGATGTTACCCAATTATCGGAAGCTGAGACAATAAAAATAAAAAGTCTTTGCATTGTGTGGTTCTCATGCATAAAAACAAAAAACACAAAAAAAGAAAAACCAAGTGAGAATTCAAAGCACACCCCTTAGACGAATAAAATTGGGCTACAAGCACTAGTTATGGAACCAAAAGTGTTCCCTCTAACTAAGGCCCTTCTTGCTTCCCATTCTCCCCTTTGTTTCATCAAAATGGTGGTGGCTCTTAGAGCATGCATTCTTGTTGCCCAAGTGGATGGTTTAACCGAATGCATTGATGTGAAATCACTGGAAGTGGTTGGTTGAGGCCGAAGTTGGAATGAGCTTTGCCAAGTCACATTAATCATCAAACACACAAGGGGTTGTACACCACCTTGTTGTTGGGATTCCATTTCATTTCTCTTCTCTCCATCCTTCTCTCCATTGTTCACCTCATTGCCGGTTGTATCATTAGTGTATATATTTTGGTTGATACATTGTTTTCTTTTTGATAAATTCTTGTGGTTAAGACTTTAACTCTTATTCCAAAATGACATTCCCAGGGCTTACAGACTCTTTGAATGTGGGTTTGTTAGGGCATTAAGGGCATGAGCCTGCTTTGAGGAGGACCCACTGACATTCCTATTTGGAGCATTAGTTAACTTCTTTTCCTTAATATTTTGCAATTAATTTTATTTTGTTCATTTCCATCTTAACATCCATTTCATTGATGCCATAGTTGTCCCTTTTTATCTATCTTTCTTACTCCTTTTCTTTTTCCATTCTAATGCTACCGAAGGTTCACGATTAGTCATGGGGGTATGGGGCCTGATTTTTTCAATTTTCTCCTAGCCCCAAAATTTTAAATTTTCTTAATAACCACTACACCTTTGGTAGTCATCAGTAACATATTCCTAGATCCATATCAGCCATACCACAACCTAGCCAATGATTTTACACTAAAGCAAGGTATCAATTACATGATGATTCAATTACCCTTGCTAATATATGATTGTGTTGTGTGTGCAGATGGCAGAAATGCAAACAACGGATTGGATCTAGAGAAAACACTTGGAATGGAGTAGCGTTGAAGCAGTTATGCAAGGAGCAACATCGATGGCACGCTTCTGGATGGACAACGAAGGCACAATCTTGGCGTTGGCAGTAGCAACACTTCTTTCTCTCTCTCTTTCTTAGTTGCCAACAAAGGCCTGATGTCATTGTAATAAGGTGTTCACCCCTGTTGTCATGAACACTAGTTTTATCAAGTCTTGTAATAATGATTCGTTCACATGTCATCCCATTAGTTCCATTCCCCTCAATAATTTCATACCTACCTAATATTATTGTAAGGAACTCAAGGATGAGTTTTCATTCAGTCATGGGGGTATGATGAGACATGATATCGCATGCACCATGATATTGCATACGTGATATCTCGACTGTCGTGATATCGCGTTGTCCCCTGTGATATTGCATACACGATATCGCAGTCTACCGCCAAATCTATAAATAAGAGGTGGCACTCCCCTCATTCATCATCCTAGGCTAGAAGTAGCAAAGCTCTAGTAGTTTAATCACTCCAGAGATAGAATATTTTCCATGTGCCGGTAGTAGGAGTCCCCAAGTGAACGGATCTTTATTCGAGCAGCTTTGTACCTGAACGTAAGTTGTGTACGGCAATAAAGATGAGCTTTGTGGATAAACCTTGCAGTGCATGGAATAGGTTTATTATTTGTTATTTCCTACTTGTTATTTATTACATGCATTAGCGTGGCATGAGTATGACTTAGTTATGAGCATTGACGAATGTGTACGACTAACCAAGGAATCGGCTACTCATCGAGATTAGATTCTCTCACCCTTGTCTCCTAGAATGCAGGATGAGTACGACTTGATTACGAGCATTTACGGATGTGTACAACTAGTCAAGGAATCAGTTGCTCATCACACTTAGGCTAGTTAGGTGCCTCAGTATGACCACTTCGAGCATGTGCGTTACATGTGGTAATCCTAGTAACGATTAGCATTTGGTAGCCATAGTTGCATAGTTCAGGGTGTGTACAGTAAGTGGGAATGGATGCTGACGCTAGTTAATTTAGACTTAGGTCCTTAGTTAGAGTTAGTTTCTCAACCCTTCACCCTTTAGCATAGGAGATAAAACCAGAAAAGACCAAAAAAATCATATACCTTGGACTTACTTAACCATACACCATGACAACAACAAGTAAGTCTGGGAAGACAACAAATGATTAACCCCAAGTGTTCCATGGGGCGTTTAGGCATTTAGTCTGCGAAGTTCGACCGGATCGCGCATGCTATGCTTGTTTCATATGGTTGAGTGTAGGGGTACCTCGCCACTCATTAATTCGTTTAGAGTTGGCTGACCAGTCCATCACGGTCCCATTAGGACTAGTGGAGGACGTTGTCACCACTGTTTGTGGGTGGTCATACCCATCCAATTTCCTAGTGATTCAAGTTAACAACTATAAGGGGGACTTCCCAGTCATTATGGAAAGAGCATGGCTAGCACAATTGATGCGTGCCTAGGAATACGTGATCTTTCCCTGGAAATATCAAAGGAAATTACATTTGGAAAGATTGAGAAGAAGAGAGCTCCATGCATTGCATATAAGGACATAGGATGCAACTGTGTGCAAAAGGCCTAGTTTGTATAACGCTTAACATTGCTTGCATGCAACCAATGTGCACAAGTAACCAACATACAAAGATACCTATATGTAGTAGCCACAAGATAGGAAGGCACCCAGTAGTTAACAGTTGACTGAGAGAGGAATTCAACTCTATGCATGGAACCAAGTGAGAGCTTGACTTATGCCTATGTTAATAGCATAGATGCATTAGAGTAAGTCCATTGCCAACTTCCAAGTCTTGAAATTTAAAATATCAATTGGAGGAAGTTGGAAATCCCTAACAAGTTTAAGCAAGAGCCCCTCGAATTAAAATCATTGCCCACCAGTATGGAATATACATTTCTCTAGAATGGCAAACTGGTAATCATTAACACTAAGCTCGCTCCTCAACAAAACGAAAGATTGCTGAAGATGGTAGATAAATGGTCAAAAGCCTTTGCTTGATCATATCCTGAATTAACTAGAATAGATCCTAGGATATGCTAACATAGAATTTATATTGACCCCTCCATGAAATCTCGACGACAATCGCAGAGGCAATTGAACCCTAAGCTTAAGCAAGTGGTTAAAGAAGAAATTGAACAACTTCTAAAAGTCGAGTTCATCTACCTCATTGCTGATAGTGAATGGGTTAGTCCATTAGTCATTGTGCCTAAAAAGGGAGGTAAATGGAGTGTGTGTATAGACTTTAGGCTATTAAACATGGCAACATTTAAAGACCATTTCCCATTACCATTCATTGACCAAGTCCTAGATACCATTGTAGGGCATTGCTACTATAGTTTTCTGGATGGTTACAATGGATATAATCAAATTAAAATAGTACCAAAAGACCAAGCCAATAGTACATTCACAAGTCCTTGGGGGACATTTTCATATAGGCAAATGTCGTTTGGCTTGTGTAACACCCTAGCAACATTTCAACATTTGGTTCTAAGTATATTTCAGCAACAAATAGGGAATGGTGTGGAGGTATTTATGGATGGCTTCTCCACCTACAGAGCAGACTTTGAACAAGCATTGGACCGATTAGAGAAAGTACTAAAATGATGTGTAGAAACCAACTTAAGGCTCAATTGGCAAAAAAGCCATTTAGTGGTCCAAGAAGAAATTGTGTTAGGGCATATGATTTCACAAACAGGGATAGAGGTGGATCCTAAAAAGATTAAAGTCATCAAAGGAATCACTTGTCAACCTAAAATTGTAAAAGATATCTAATCATTCCTTGGACATACTAGCTATTATAGATGCTTCATCGAGAACTTTTTGAAGATTGCAAAATCATTGGTAGAATTAACGAAGAAGGACGTACACTTTCAATGGACTAAGGAATGTGAGCTAGCTTTCCAAATATTAAAGCAGAAGCTCATAGAAATACCCATTCTCCAAGCTCTTGACTGGTCCAAACCATTCTACATAATGACTGACGCATCCAACTTTTCTTTAGGAGCTATACTTAAATAGTTAGATGACCAAAAGTGACCCTATTACATTCATTGTGCAAGTAGAAGTATTGCTAGTGCATAGCTCAACTACACCACAATAGAAAAAGAGTTAATGGTTGTGGTATTTGCACTAGAAAGATTTAGGCACTATGTATTAGGCTATAAGATATTTGTACATACGGATCATAGTGCAATCTGGTTCCTAATGAATAAACCAACGATGAGCCCTTGCATCATATGGTGGCTCATGACCTTACAAGAGTTCGATCTTACAATGATCAATTGTAAAAGCACCAAAAATGTTGTTGCTGATCATTTATCTCAGTTACGATGGGACAACACAGAGGATGAATATCCAATCTCTACTGCTTCTCTGATGAACACCTCTTTGTAGGTGTAGTAAACAATCAATTAACCATAGAGATAAATTGGTATAGTATTATTCTTACTTATCTTCTCACATAAGAAACACCTCAAGGGTTGGACAAAAAGAAACAATAGTTTCTTCACTGAGCCAAATATTTCATGGAAATCAATAGACACATTTATAAGGTATGTTCTAATGGCTTGGTTCGATGGTGTGTTCCCGATGTAGATCAATTGTGAGTTCTCCAAGATTCTCATGAGGGCCCTTGTGGGGATCATTACACCAAGAGACGAATAGCCATTAAAATATTTATTATAGGATATTATTGGCCTACATTGTTTTGGGATGCTCATCACTTTGTCCAATCTTGTGAGTGCTACCAATGCAATGGGAGAATGACTACTAGAATGGAGGGTCCAAAAAATGGATTCAACCTTTAGAACCTTTCGACATATGGGGTATTGATTATATGGGGCCTATTACACCAGTGTCCAATGGAAAAGCCTACATTATTGTTGCTATTGACTATTTTACAAAGTGGGTAGAAGCAGTCATTGTCACTAACTATACATCATCTACCACTGCACGATTTTTTTAACAAGTCGTAAATAGGTTTGGCGTGCCCCGTGCACTTATTTTCAATAATGGTACACATTTTACAGGTGTGATTTTTCGAAAGTTGATGCAACACTTAGGAGTTGAGCATAAGCTAACTACACCATATCATCCTCAAGTGAACGACCAAGCCGAAGTCACCAATAGGGAGATCACAAAAATATTGACATGAAGCATTAGCAAATATAGGTGAGACTAAAGCACCAAACTGAATGACACTCTTTGGGCATACCACTCCACATGAAAACTCCCTATAGGCTATTCTCCCTATGAGTTAGTGTATAGTAAACTTCCAACACTTCCTATCCAGGCTAAGCTCCGTACACTATCTACAACATGTGATCTCAATCTTGAGCTGAATCTAGCACAAAAAGAACAATTAATGAACCTTAACTTGCTAGATGAAAATCAATTAGGCACCCTGTCATCCAATGAACTGTAGAAGGCCTTTAACAAACAACGTCATGACCTAAGGATTAGGAAAGTTAAATACCAACCAGGAGATAAAGTTTTGTATTGGAATCCTGCACATGTGCCACAACAAACTAAATTTCAAACATTGTAGAAAGGACCTTATATCATTCATGAAACTTTTCCTTAAGGGGCCATGATGATCTATAAACCTGAAAGCCCAAATAAGAAATTACTGGTCAACATCCAGCAAACCAAACCTTTCCATGAGTCTAAAATAGTTGGTACTAACACTAGCTCTATTAAGGGACAACCTTGCTCATTATTTTGGATCTCCTCCTTCCAACTCAGTCGTGGGGGAGATGGCCACTAATGCTAACCATTCTAAAGACCTCAGTTCTTTTGTCTTTTTGTTTTACACATTTTTTTTTACAAATTCTTCATCTTTACTTGTTTTTATTTTACACCATTGTTAACATTTTTACTCTTTCTTTCTCTATTACATTTTTTTTTGAATTACTCTCACTCATCATATAATAAGTGCTCATGATGATGGATTGTACTATAATGGTGTTGATTGCTAATGTTTTGTTTTTACCTTTCACTTTTAATGTTGATGCTAAGATATGATTTCATTTAATAAAATAGGCAATGAGTCCACGTCATCCATTCATCCATACAACTCCATGGTCTCCCTTTTTTTTGGAAATGTATTGTCCCTTTTTTCTAAGCAAAATTATTAATGAATTAGTGGCTTGGTATTCTTCAAACCAAGGAAAGATACAAATGGATTGAAAAGGGTGTGACTTCAAGGGGATTCAACGCATTTGTGCTGGCTATTCTCTTGGGTATTTGGATGTTTTTCATAGGTTTTCCACCATTCCACTATTGACCAATATTAGGAAGTTGACTAAATCAAATAAGTCTTTGCATGGTGTGGTTCTCACTCAAGAAAACAAAAATAAAAACTGGTGGAAAATTAAAGCATACCCTATAGAAATAATAAAGTAACATGGGCTACAAGCATTGGTTATGGCACTGGAAAGATATGTTACCCATGCCTAAAGGTTCCCTCTAACTAAGGCCCTTTCTTGCTTCTTGCTTCTCTATGTTTCTCTTATTAGAATGGTGGTGGCTCTGTGGAAGCATTCTCATTGCTTCAGGAGGATGGATTGGTCAAGTGTGTTGATGTGAGGTCACTGGATGTGGTTAGTTTTAATCACATACTACATAAAGGACTTTACACAACTTTGATTCTGGCATTCCATTCCATTCCATTCTTTCTTTCTGTATTGCTTTCCATATTCCAAATCATTGCTGATTTTATGATTAGTCTATATCTTGGTTGATGCATTGTTATTCTTTGGTAAACTCTTGTGGGTAAGTTCTTAACCATTATTTCCATATGTCATTACTAGAACCTACAAACTCTTTGGTTTGTGGGTTTGTTAAGGCATAAAGGGCATGAGCCTACTTTGGGGAGGATCCACTGGCATTCCTTTTTGGTGCATTTGTTAAGCTCTTTCCCCCCATCAACTATTTCTTGCAATCAACTATTTCTCGTTCACCCCATCAATGACATCCAAATTTGCTTTTTTTTATTGGCTTCACCATTGTTATTTCTCTCATCTTTCTTGTTCTTTATGTTTTCCACCCTATTTCTACAGGAGGTTCGGTCTTCATCGTGCAGACCCTATCACAAATATTTCCATTTCATTACTTATCTCACCCCTACACCTTAGGTAGTCATTAGTTATAAACCTCTAACCCAGTATCTGCCATACCCACAACCTAGCCAATGTGCTTTATATCGAGGCAAGGTATCAACAACATTATGTCTTATCTATCCTTGCTAATTCGTGACTATGTTCTCTATGCAGATGGCAATCACATGAACAATGAACTAGGATACGAGGGAGCACTCAAGATGACCTAGAGTAAAAAGTAGTTATGTAGAGAACAAGCTTGATCATGTGGTCGTCGATGAACAACGGTGTGCACATTTTTAACATTGGTAGCAACATGCCTCATTTTCTTTTCTCTCTCTCTCTCTCTCTCTCTCTCTCTCTCTCTCTCTCTCTCTCTCTTTCTTTTCAAGCTATCAAATGAGGGTTTGGATGTTATCTATGTATAGTGTTCCCCACAATGGTTATGAACACCAATGCTATAATATGTTTGTCAATCCATTCACCGGGCACTTTGAGTTTGTTATTTCATGTCACTGTCAGTTGTTGTTCAGTCAATAATCCCATACCTTCCCAATATTTTGTAAGGAACTCAAGGACAAGTTTTCATTTAGTCGTGGGGATATGATGAGTCGCAATATCAAGACCACGATATCGGGTCTGTGATATCGGAGCCTGCCAAGCGATGTCAGACACCCGATGTCAGAACCTATCTCGTTGCCTATAAATAAGAGATAGGGGCACTTGGTTTCATTGTTAGTTTCTTAGTCCCTTAGCCAAACTCTTGCAATTTTTCCTTTCCAGAGTTAGAATTATTTTTGAGTGTTTGTAGTAGGAGTCATAACATGAACGAATCTTTATTCGAGCATTATGTACTTGAGCACACCTTGTGACCAGAAATAAAGATGAACTTTGTGATCAACCTTGCAACATTTAGAGTAGCTTAATTATTTCATTTAAGTGTTATTTACTATTATTTTCTACTCTCACTAGTTAGTCAATGTTATTTTTATTGAATCATTAATTACCAATGAATTAGTACACTCAATACGACCACTTTGAGCATATGTGGAACACTTGGTAACCTAGTAACAACTAGCATTTGGTAATCCCAGTAGTGTTACACTAGTTTAGGATTTGTTTGGAAACTGGAAATGGATGTTGGTGTTAGGACTAGTTAGAGAATAGTTAACTAGTTAAATCACATTAGTTGTTAAATTATTTCATTTCTCCCCTTTAAACACCAGGAACATAAAACATAAAAAGCATAAAAATCATATACCTCAAGTTTACTTAACCATACAATTGTGCCTTACAAGTAAGCTTGGGAAGACAACGATCAACTAACCCATTCTTGTTCTATGTAAGTGCATAAGCACTTAATCCTTGGCATTTGACCAGATTGCACGTAAACGCTCGTATTCGTATGGTTGGGCGTAGGGATACCTCACCACTCATCAGAATTAAATCAAACAAGTTGTATAAATTAAAAGCTAAGACATCAAAGCAAAAATTAAGTGCATTAGCAATTATTGATTTAAATTTAGGTATTGATTTGTGGCATAAAAGAATGGGACATCTTGGTGAAAAAGGACTCAAGGAACTTTACAAGTAAGGTAAATTCAAGCTTTCAAAAGATTCTTTGGATTTTCGTCATCATTATCTACATGTAAATAGAGACATCATAGTTTTCAAAGAAGTAATGTTAAATCTCTTCAGATATTAGACCTAATACATAGTAATGTATGTGAACTAGTTAAAGATATTAAAACAAGTTCTCTTAGAGGTTCTATGTATTATGTTTCTTTTATTGATAATTATTCTAGAAAGAGCTAGACCTATTTATTAAAACATAAGTTTGAAGTATTTGGAAAATTTATAAAATTCAAAGCTCTTGTTGAGAATTATTTAGGAAAGAAAATTAAAATTATAAAAACTAACAATGGTGGTGAGTTTTGCTCAAATGAATTTAATGTTTTTTGTAAAGAACATGACATTCAAAGGAAAAAGACTATTCTAGGGACTCTTGAACAAAATGGAGTAGTAAAGCGCTTCAATCAAACATTGATGGAATGTGTTAGATGTATGCTTAGTGAATCTAATATTGACAAGCATTTTTGGGGTGAAGTAATAACAACTGCATGTTATCTTATCAATCGATCTCCTTCATTAGCATTTGGTGAAAAATTTCTAAAGGAAGTTTGGAGTGGTAGGTTCATTAATTTAAACTATTTAAAGATTGTTGGTTGTGAAGCCTATGTACATGTTCCAAAATCTGATAGGTCCAAATTAGACTCTAAGTCTGTCAAGTGTATTTTTCTTGGCTATGGACATGGTGTCAAAGCTTATAAGTTGTATAATCCACAAAATAAAAGGGTTATTTATAGTCAAGATGTTTTCTTTAGAGAAAAATGTGGATCTATGAAGGAGGAATATTCAAATACTAAAACTCCTTCAAATGATGTAACTCCTATGTATGTGCCTATTGAAATTAATAATGAAATTTTAAAAGGTCATCCTCCATCAGTTAGGGATATTACCCCTAGCAAATAGGATGGTGATAACATGGTAAACAAGGAGGAACAACATAAAGAGGGAGAATATAGTTTAAGTGAACAAGATCATTTAAGATGTTTAACACATATACGACAATTACCTTCACATTTAGAAGAATATGTCATGTTTATTGAAAATAATGAGCCATCAACATATGATGAGGCATGTTCTTCTATGAAAAATTCATAGTGGAAATAGGCAATGGATACTAAAATGTTATCAATTCATAAAAATCAAACTTGGAAATTAACTGAGCTTCCATCCGAGAGAAAACCCATTGGAAATAAATGGGTGTAGAAAATAAAATTGGGAATCAATACAAAGCAGAACTTGTAGCTAAGAGATTTTCTTAGAGAAAGGGAATTGATTATGATGAAATCTCTTATCTAGTAGTAAAATTAACATATGATGAATCCCAATATCTGACCCACGATATCGGGCCCTCGATATTGGATGCATGATATCAGAGATGCCGAAGTGATATCAGACATGCGATGTCAGAACCTGTCTCATTGCCTATAAATAAGAGACAAGGGCACTTGATTTCACACTAGTTTTTTTAGTCCCTTAGCCGAATTCTTGCAGGTTTTCTATTCTAGAGTTAGAATTATTTTTGAGTTCCTATAGTAGAAGTCATAAAGTAAATGGATCTTTATTCGAGCATTGTGTACCTGAGTACACCTTGTGTCTAGAAATAAAGACGAACTTTGTGATAAACCTTACAACATTAAAAATAGCTTAATTATTGCATTTCATATTATTTATTGTTATTTGATATTTTCATTAGTTAATCAATGTTATTTATATTGAATTGTTAATTATCAATGAATTAGCACACTCAACACGATGACTTCAAGCATACATGGAACACTTGGTAACCCAGTAACGACTAGTGTTTGGTAATCCCAGTAGTGTTACACTAGTTCAAGATGTGTTTGGAGAGTGGGATCGGATGTTGGTGTTAGGATTAGTTAGAGAATAGTTAATTAGTTAAATCAATTTAGTTATTAATTTACTTCATTTCTCTCTTTTAAGCATCAAGAACATAAAACATAAAATAATAAAAATCACATACCTCGAGTTTATTTAACCATAAAATTGTGCCTTACAAGTAAGCTTGGGAAGACAAAGATCGCATAACTCATCCTTGTTCTATGTAAGCACATAAGCAATTAATCCTTGGAGTTTAACTGGATTGCACGTGAACACTTGTATTCGTATGGTTGGGCTTAGGGGGTACCTCACTGCTCATCATTGGCACTGTTGTTGGGGATTTTGTTGTTTTAGTGCTAATTAGAACTTAGGAAATATTTCCATCGTTGGAATAAACCCTTAGAGTAAGTATCCTACAATCACTAGAAAAGGGTATCACACACTAACTAATCAATCATGTCTCCTTCTTATGAAAGTGCTTCACCGACTAGGTCTAACACCATGAATAATCAAAGGTGGGGTGCACATGATGATTTGCCAATGCCCCAACAGTTTCCCATGGTATACGCTCATTCTAATGAGTATATACTAGACTTTACCTTTATCCTCCACTAGGATGAACAACTACATTGGCATAATTTAGAAGGTAACATAATGTTACCTCCTAATTGCTCAATCCCAGGCATGCTTCTTCGTGCTCTCACATGAATTGGTATGTAGCACTTACAATCAGAGTACATGGTGCATGAATAAGATTCGAGAGATTATCGACCCATAGAGGCACAACTCCAAAGGGATTTGCAACAAGAGATACATTACAAATCCATGAAGGAGAAGTGGTCTCAAGATGTTCCTTATGTCCTAAGTGAAAACAAGGGTGGTGAACTTGCCTCGGGAGGTTTCCCACAAACTATTGTTGCTCTCGTTCACTCAATCAAGGAGTTGTGTATCGAAATATTCACTCAAATATTCATAACCTAGGTTCTGGTACCAATGGACACAAAGGGTCCAAAAAAGGAACACAAACACATAATAATGATAAACATTTCGACTGTAATCATGACTGAGACTGTGACCACCAAAGATAGGATGATAGGCATTGTCATGGTGCCAATCCTCCTTCCTCTTCACCTTTATCATCTCCTTTCCCCTCTTCTTCAAGATTTGAATGTAGTCACATAAGGAAAGACCATGAGGATAAGGGTAAGCAAAGTAGAAATCACAAACAAAATAGTAAATAAAGGGGGCAAGGGCATTCGAGAGAGACACATCATGAAATAAGGGAGAGTAGGGAACAATAGATGCATCATAGACACCATAGATAATACGATCACAATGAAACCCTACTCACCACCTGAAGTATGTTAGATATAATAGAGGTTGTTAGGATTCCATCAAGGCACCAGAGGGATAGTAGGATCAAAAGACTAGACATGAATAACATCCCACGATTTGAAGGAGGATACAATGCTGATCCTAAAAATCATTTACATGCATTCCACGATGCATGTGCCTTGTAAAATATAGAAAATGAGTGGAAAAAGCTAAAGTTCCTTCCACAGATACTGATCAAGGAAGTAGAAAGCTAGTGCCAGTCCTTAGAACCAAAATCCATTCATCGATGGAGTACCATGTTGGAGCTATTCAACGATAAGTATCAGATGTACTCCCGAGTGTCCAACTTGTGTAAGAAAATCCAAGGATGGAAATAAGGAGGACATGAACCCTTGGATGCTACCATGGTCTAATATTATACATTATTGAATTGTTGCCCTGGCCATGGTTACTTGCAAAAGGAACAACTACACCATCTCGTGGATGGACTTAGGTACGAAATGTGAACACTTGGGACTTATGCCCAAGGAAGGCTATCCAAGCTCAGAGCCCACCAAATACAAATATTTTTGGAGAAAGTTGCTAAGGAGGAAGGTGAGTTAAGAAAAAGAGAAAGTGCGGAGAAGTACAATAAAGATCCTTCCATATGAAAGAATGAAATTAGATTTTGTGAAGATGAAGAAGAGTCACCACTTGAAGAAATGGTGAATAGAAAGACTTTGCCCATTCAAAAATTTGCATCGGAAGTATCGACAAAGGTAGATCAAATGTGGAACTCCATAGATGATAAATTTCAAACTATTCTAAAAATAGTAGAGGAGTCTAGAGAACAAAGTAGTGACTGAGAGGGAAGGAAAAAGAAGGAAGTTGAGTATGCATGTAACAAAGGTAACGAAAAAGTTTCCATCATTGATGAGGTTGTGGATTTGGACATAGACAATGATAGAAGATGTGAAATATGCCAATATGACCATCCTAAAGGATGTTGCTCAGTAGTGTCACATATGCAAGAGTTTGGGGTGTATGCACTAAACCCATGGTTAAATAGATGACAAACACCCAGAAGGTTACCTTATCCTTAAGGTAACCCAAGATAGTTCCACCAACCCTTGACATATTATTTGAGTAGAGCTCCACCACAACCGAATAAACAGTATCAATAGTGGCAACACCCACAATCATGGGGAATGCCACTACCACATCAACAGTACCCTTACCGTCAACCTAACCCATACGGGTATTACATTTAGTAGCCAATCTCTCCACATGACTCTACTGGTCACGTTGCTCCTCAGCCTTACTACCAGACCCCCAAGTACTATAAAACTCCTTATCCTAGGAGTGATGTTCCACACATGTACTATCCTTCTCATTTGTTTGCACCTCTTCCACCCTCAACTCCATTACCACCTGCTCCAATTATGTTGGGTGAGCTTCCTACCCAGCCGCAACAATGTAATGCTATAAGGGTTATCAACCCTTAACCTACTATTGGTTTGGACAACTGATCAAAAAAGATACCCTTCTTTAGAATCAACAGCCCAACCAAGTTCTTACAACCACAAGTGGTTAATTATCCAAACACCTTGGTATCATTTGAATCTTCGGAGTTTCCTTTGAATCAAAGACTGCACCTGTGCATACTACCATGTTAACCCACATCATCACCAATTAGATTAAAGCTGGCCATCTTCCTAGGAAATTCTCTAATCCTAGAAGTTCTCTTATTTATTTATAGATCATTCGAAATGAGCCTTGCAAAGCTCTTTGGATTCAGGTTCTAGTGTTAATTTAATCTCCCAGGAAATGTATAAAGCCTGGAACCTACCTCTATTAAAGAAAAGTAATATTTGTTTAGATTTGGTTGACCAATCCATCACTATTCCATTGGGACTAGTGGAGAATATTGTTACCACTGTTTGTGAATGGTCATATCCAAGTGATTTCCAAGTGATCCAAGTTAACAACTATAAGGGGAACTTCCTAATCATAATGGGAAGAGCATGGCTAAGTACAATTGATGTGTGCCTAGGAATATGTGATCTTTCCTTAGAGCTATCAAAAGAAAATATGTTTGGAAAGATCTAGAAGAAGAAAGTTTCATGCATCGCATACAGTGACATTAGGTGCAAATGCATGTAGAAGTCCTAATTCGTACAATGCTTAACATTACCTACATGCAACCAATGTGCATAAGTGACTGACATACAAAGATGCCTATATGCAATAGCCACAAGATAGGAAGGCACCCAGTGGCTGATATTTAACCAAGAGAGCAATTCAACTATATACATGGAACTAACTGAGAGCTTGATTTGTGCCTATATTGATAGCATAGATGCGTTAGAGCAAGTCAATCACCAACTTTCAAGTACTAACACCGAAAGTATCAGTTGGGGGAAGTTGAAAATCCTTGAAGAGTTTAAGCAAGAGCCCCTTGAATTAAAATCATTGCCCACCAGTATGAAGTATACATTTCTTAAGAATGAAAAATCGGTAATCATTAATGCTAAGCTCACTCCTCAACAAAAAGAAAGACTATTAAAGATGGTAAAAAAATGGTCAAAATCATTTTCTTGGTCATATCCTAAATTAACTGGAATAGATCTTAGGATATTTCAACATAGAATCTACACTGACCCCTCTATGAAGCCTTGATGACAACTGCAAATACGACTGAATCCAAAGCTTAAGCAGGTAGTTAAAGAAGAAATTAAATAACTTCTAAAGGTCAAGTTCATCTACCCCATTGCTGATAGTGAATGGGTTAGTGCATTAGTCATTGTGCCTAAAAAGGGAGGTAAATGGAGGGTGTGTATAGACTTTAGGCTGTTAAATATGGCAACATTTAAAGACCATTTCCCATTGGCATTCGTTGACCAAGTCTTAGATACCATTTTAGGGTATTTTTATTATAGTTTTTTGGAAGGTTACAGTGGGTACAATAAAATTCAAATAGCACCAAAAGACCAAGCCAAGACCACATTCACAAGTCCGTGGGGGACATTTGCATCTAGAAAAATGTCGTTTGGCTTGTGCAATGCCTCAACAACATTTCGACGTCTGGTTCTCAGTATATTTTAGCAGCAAATAGGAAATGGTGTGGAGGTTTTTATGGATGATTTCTCCACCTATGAAGTGGACTTTGAACAAGCATTATACTGATTAGAGTAGGTACTGAAATGATGTGTAGAAACCAACTTAAGGCTTAATTGGTAGAAAAGCCACTTAATGGTCCAAGAGGGCATTGTATTATGGCATAAAATTTCACAAATAGGGATGGAGGTAGATCTTGAAGAAATTAAGGTCATCCAAGGAATCACTTGTTAACTTGAAAGTATAAAAGACGTCTGATCATTCCTTGGACATACTGATTATTATAGATGCTTCATTGAGAACTTTTTAAAGATTGTGAAACCATTAGTAGAATTAACGAAGAAGGATGTACCCTTTGAATGGACCAAGAAATGTGAGCTAGCTTTCCAAACCTTGAAGCAAAAGCTCATAGAAACACCCATTCTACAAGCTCTTGACTGGTCTAGACTGTTCCATATAATGACTAATGCATCCAATTTTGCTTTAGGAGTCATACTTACATAGTTAGATGACCAAAAATGTTCCTATTACATTCATTGTACAAGTCTAAGTATTGTTGTTGCACAACTCAACTATACCACAATAGAAAAAGAGTTAATGGTTGTGGTATTTGCATTAGAAAAATTTAGGCACTATGTATTAGGCTATAAGGTATTTGTACACACAGATCATAGTGTGACTTGGTTCCTTATGAATAAACCAATGGTGAGCCCTCATGTCATACAATGGCTGGTAATCTTGTAAGAGTTTGATATCACGATAGTAGATCGTAAAGGCACCAAGAATGTTGTTGCTGATCATTTACCTTGATTGCGATGAGAAAACAAATAGGACAAATATCCAATTTTTGATCACTTGCCTAATGAACTCCTCTTTGTAGGTGTAATAAACAATCAATCACCCATACATATAAATTGGTATAGTAGCATTCTTACTTATCTTCTCACATAAGAAACACCATGAGAGCTGGATGTTAGGAAGAAACAACAATTTCTCCACCGAGTCAAACATTTCATGGAAATCAATGGACACCTTTACAAGGTGTGTTCTGATGGCTTGTTCTAATGGTATGTTCTCGACATAGATCAATTGCAAGTTCTCTAAGATGCTCATGAGGGCCCTTGTGTGGGTAATTACACTAGGAGACAAACAGCCATTAAAATTTTACTTGCAAGATATTACTAGCCTACATTATTTCAGGATGCCCATCATTTTGTCCAATCTTGTGAGCATTGCCAACACAATGGGGAAATGACTGCTAGAATGGAGAGTCCACAACAATGGATTCAATCCTTAGAGCTCTTCAACATATGGGGTATTGATTTTATGGGGCCTATTACACCAATGTTCAATGGAAAAGCATACATTGTTGTTGTTGTTGACTATTTTACAAAGTGGGTAGAAGCAGCTGCTATTACTAACTGTACATCATCTACCGCTGCATGATTTGTTCAACAACAAATCATAAATAGGTTTGGTGTGCCTCATGCACTTATTTCTGATAATGGTACACATTTTACAGGTATGACTTTTTGGAAGTTGATGCAACACTTAGGAGTTGAGCATAAATTGACTACAGTATATCATCCTTAAGCAAATGGTCAAGCCGAAGTCACCAATAGGGAGATCACAAAAATATTGACATGAGCAATTAGAAAATATAGGCGAGACTGGAGCACCAAACTGAATGATGCTCTTTGGGACTCCCACTCCATGTGGAAACTCCCTATAGGCTATTCTCCCTATGAGTTAGTGTATGGTAAACTTCCAACACTTCCTATCCAAGCTGAGCTCTGTACACTATCTACAGCATGTGACCTAAACCTTGACCTTAGTCTAGCATATAAGGAATGATTAATGAACCTTAACTTGCTAGATGAAAACCGATTAGCCATCCTATCATCCAACAAACTGCACAAGGCCTTCAATAAACAACATCATGACCGAAAAACTAGAAAAGTCAAATACCAACCAAGAGATAGGGTTCTTTATTAGATTCCTGCACATGTGCCACAACAAACTAAATTTCAAGTGCTATGGGAATGACCTTATATCATTCATGAGACTTTTCCTTCAAGATCATTTATAAACCTGAAAGCTCGAGTATGAAATTATTGGTCAACATCTAGCAAACCAAACCTTTCCATGAGCCTAAAATAGCTAGTACTAGCACTACCTCTATTAATGGACAAACTAACTCATTATTTTGGATCTCCTTCTACTCACATAGTCATGGGAAGATGGCCACCAATGCTAGTCATTCTAAGCCCTCGGTTTCTTTTGTCTTTTTTGTTTTACATATTTTTTTTATATTTACTTATTTTTGTTTTTGTTTTATACCATCATTAACATTTTTACTATTTCTTTCTCTATTACATTTTGTTTGATTTACTCTTACTCATCATATAATAAGTGCTCATGATGGTGGATTATACTGTAATAGTGTTGATTACTAATGTTTGGTTTTTACCTTTGACTTTCAATGTTGATGCTAAGATATGGTTTCTTTTGATAAAATAGGTAATGAGTCCATGTCATCCATTCGTAGAGTCGATTATAGGAGCCCTTTGTAGAATCAAAGATGGTTCTACAAGCTAGTTCCATTTTAGCACTTTTTTCTTACACTAACATGGTAATGCTATTTCTTGTCCCTTTGTAGAACCAAAATATGGTTCTAAAAGTTGGTTCTACAAGTTGAGCTTCATTAAAATTCTTTTGTGCACATTCTCTTAAAACTATTTAGCTCAACCCTAGTAAATTCCATAAAAAAACTAACATAATAGAACCAATTCGAGTTGTCTTTGTAAAGCTAAAATGAATAGTTCAACTGCATCAAAGAATTATTTGAGCACACATGATGCTGAGTTGGTAGAATCATTTTAGATAAGCTAAGTAGAACCAAACAATGGTTATATAGACTAGTTCTACATGCTAATGTGGCAAGCAAACACCTCCCTACGAAAGATAAGATGAATGCTCAAATCTACGCAAAACAAAAACTCCACTATAAAGCCAAACTTGACACCAAGCTCAAAACATGCAGTAAGGTTCCAAGATTACGATAATCCATTCCATCCTACTAGTACCCTATCTTCAACAACAAAGAGATATTTGACTCATTTTACTTCAGTGTTGGGCTCTTTTCATTCACAAAAGTAACCAACTCAATTTTCTTTAACCAAAGCCTTAACACAACCAATCTACTTTAACCTTAGCTCCAACAACAATGATCTTCTTGCTTAAATCAAAGCTTTGATCCCACAATTGGATCTTAAATAATAAGTAGATTATGCAATAGAGAAAAAGATAACCATACATCAAAAGCCATAACAAAGGAAGAAACAAAAAAAAAAGTTCTAAGCTTCTACGAGACTAGGGAAAATGCTCCAATAATTAATTTCATTTCCTTCATCTAGACATGTGATTTCTTTATGTTACAAGTTGACATTCCCTTGGTATTCTCTATGGCATGGTAGCTACCAATGGTGGTTGGCTATGGTAGTTGTTAAGGATGCAAGTGACTGGAATTACATAGGTATATCATGTTGGCATTGATAATTTCCCAATAATTTTGGCCATTATAACTTACAAAAGCACTCTTTCCAAGAAGGGTGAATCTTGCTTTCACTTTCTTTATCTTGAGTCATGCAAACTCAAATGAAGCTCATTATTTAATCTATGAGATCTAATGGAGATTTTGGATGTAACACAGCATACTTTTAAATCCAATTATTGGCCAAGAGCTGAAGGCTTAAGGCCTATTCTTGATTTTTAAATGAAGTCACTCCCCAAATGAAATGCCAAAATACATAGTATCCCTTAACTAATGGTTTATGAATAGTTTCTACTACGCCTTAACTATAGCTTTATTTACTTCATTTCTTTGCATTTGGAATTACCTTCGACCACTTAGTCACTGCTCAATTTGGAAGATTTGGTGTGTAGTTATTTTCCAACAACAAGAGCGTAACTATGACATCTCTTCAAATATCAAATATGAGATTCTCAAAAATGTCACTTTTTAACTGCAACTTCAAGCATTATAGCTCCCATTGAAAGCTGAATAATTATTTTTTTTCTTTAGATAATTTCTTTTTATTTTGGAGGCTCAAGGATGAAAAGCTTTAAGCTTTTGTTGCTATTTGTTGTTTATCTCTGCTTGATGTATTATTTTTTCTTTAGAGACAATTTTCTCCTCTTTATAATAAATTCTTTAATAAGAAGTGAGCACCCATGAGAGCACTTCTGAATAAGGACAATGCCTAATCCTTTTCCTACCATAGAACAAAGGTTGTTCAAGATTAGTTATAAGGATGAAAATCTAAAAAGGCATTCCCAAAACCATTGGGCTTTTTCTTTAGACCCTCTTTTTAATGATATAATGTACTCTAATTTTTTTAAATATTAGTATTCATTTTTTTTTAAGTTTTACAACCAACCTTACCTTGCCGCCCCCGCCCCCGCCCCCTACTTCTATAATACCAACAATCTTCTATAATACCAACAATGAGGTGTTAGCCTAGTGGTAAAGACTCTTGATTTGAAAGCTCTAAGTTATGGATTCAATTTTGGTGGGCAATAGTGAGTTATAAAGATTAAATTGTACTATATATCTTGGGGTCTACCTATGTTACAATTATTTCAAGGTTCCAATGCCACCCCCACTCCTACTTCTATAAAAGAAACCAAAAAAGCTAACATGCTACCTCCTATAGCAACTATCCTCTTAGTAACAACTATACCTAATGATCTAAAGTAAACTATTCTAAAAAAACTTGCATATGTTCAAATTGATCCTTAAAAAGTAAAAAAAATAAAAAAAAATCTTATACTTAAAACCCATGACCTAAAAAAACTATCAAATTCCTTTTATACAAACAAACAAATAATAAGTTACCATCCTACTAGCTTAACAATTATGCTAAACAACCATATCCCATTACCTCTCTCCCCCTCCATAGTAACTATACCCTCATAAATAATTCTTAAAAAGTTACATATATTTTCCTTATCCCAATGAAAACTAAGCTATATTCCTTCTCATATAATTTTGGACCTATGATCTTGAATTATAACAACATATGTAAAAAGAACTACTAAACTACCCATCCCTAAACAATAGAACAAACAAAGGCTTCATAATTCCTTCCATCCAAAAACAACATACTAAACTAATATTTCAAATTTATCTACCAAACACTAATTTTTTTAAAAAAATTACTCATATAGTCCACTACCTTGTCTCCCTCCCAAACAACTACTGTATCTACCTAAACTACTTGTCTCCCTTCCTAAATAATTATACCCCACTAAACTATTCTAAACTAGCTTAGTTATATATTTATAATATATATCTATAAATTGGCCGAGAGAATCTTATTTGTTTACAAGTAAAAAATTCTTTGAGTAAAATATTTCATAACTTCTGGATGAAGAACAAAATTTTAAAAGCTAACTTTTCATGCTTTCTAGATGAAGAACAAAAGTTCTGTACCTTATTTTTCCTAAGGATGGGTTTTCTGAGAAAAAAAATTTCATCAATTAGTGTATGCTCTCACCCTTGGCCAAATTTGTTGTTTTTTCGGCCGAGAGTAAGAGCATAAATTCGGCCAAGTGAGAGCATACACTAATTGATGAAATTTTTTTTTTAGAAAACCCATCCTTAGGAAAAATAAGGTACAGAACTCTTGTTCTTCGTCCAGAAGACATGAAAAGTTGGGTTTTAAAATCTTGTTCTTCGTCTAGAAGTCGTGAAATTTTTTACTCAAAGAACTTTTTACTTGTAAACAAATAAGATTCTCTCGGCCAATTTATAGATATATATTATAAATATATAACTAAGCTAATAATTGTCAATCCTCTACTGTAGCAATGATTTAAACATAACAGATAAAAATAATATAAGACCATGGAATGCTTTATTGAATGATTATAAAAATGAGATCATTCTTCATTAGATTTAATGTGTTGCTCTTCATCCAATATACTTTGAAGATGCGAAGCCTTAAATATCTTGATATATCTTTCTTTGGACATCGAAGGAGGGAATATCTTCAAACTGTCAATACTACTCACTCGAGATAGTGCCACAAATGTCATTCCCTGTGACTTATGTATCGTTAAAGCCCATGCTAATCTAAGTGGTAGTTGGCGAGATCCTCCACATATGATTGGTGGAATGGGTACTTGTCAAGAATGTTCATTATCATACAGACTCCAATATAGGAGTCAAACTCAATGATGACATACGATGGCAACTGTGGAGGTTCACAGTGTGGACTATATATTATTTTCTTAGTGACTCCCAATGCACCATTAACCAATCCTGCTTCTGGCCATAGATTAATAGTGAGCATAACCCTTGCATCTTCACAAATGAACACTACTCAGTCCAATTCTCCTTCTGAATCGTCCAAAAATTTCACACCATTTGTCTTTCTATCTACTATACACCATGCAACTGGCTTCTGCATTTTGAGCAAGCCAAACCTTCATGATAGATAATCATCGGTGTCTTCATTGTGCCTTAACCACCATGCATCTTCATTCAAAATAGTTTAAAAGTGAAAAAGAAAAGAAACTTGTATATATCATGTATGTCTCATTATGCATCATGAAGGTTTGGTTTGCTGAAAAATTCTAAGTATATCTTTATATGAAATACTTTAAAGGTGAAACAAAAACTTGAACCTTTAACCTTTGGTTTAAGATATGAAATGCATAATGCTATGCTTTGTTTAGCTAGACAAGAATAAAATCTGTTTTTATTTTATTTAAATAAGTGTGCTAGGTCCCACCTGTTGACCCATTGGACATGTAAGCATGGTTGATGATGGTCATTCAAGATGCATAAGCTGGCACAATGACCATGCATAATAATTAAGGCACACTGGAGATAATTTCAATATCACTTAAGGGATTTTGAAGGAGTGAACTATTTTATGTATGTATTTATAATATATATATATCTATTTCACAAAAGAAATTTTTTTCTTTTTGAAATTATTGAAATTCCAAAATTGATTGAGAGATGATTTTCATATTGAAAAATAAAAAATACATCAAAACCAGTGTAACTTCTCAGCCAAAATTACACGGAGTCCAATCCCTTGAAACGCTGTTATCTAATTAACTTTTTTTGGGGCGTTGCCAGGCAGTGGTGGGACCATTATACCATCCATGAACTCATTTGCATCTGCAAATGAAAACATTTAGTGGTAAAAGGATGCTTATTTAAAATACAGGTGATTTTCATTCTCAAATATTTTTTCTTTAAAGAATCCTTAAGCTTTGTTCAAATTTGATATATTGGATTGGCTGATGCAAATTTAAGCTCACGTTCTTTAATGTCTTTTCAAATTATTTCAATTTCATTTGCTATTGGGATCCGGACCTTCTGGCCTATAGGAATATGAAGCAGTTCTTTTGTGCCAATTCCTACAGTTGGTTTTTAACTATGCATCAAAAGAATCCGATTCGTGGAAGCAACAATGTAAATCCAAAATATTGTTACTGCTTAAAAATTGTACAGAAGATTGCAATATCACCATTAAATTGAAGAAAGAAAATTTGCAAAGGTATGGAGGGCATTGAATCCATTTCCTTACTCAGGAGCCATGATCTGGCCAAACATATAATTTCTGCAACAACCAAAATGACAGCAATAAAATGAAACCCCTTTGTTACTCAATCCAATATTTTCAAAAATAAAATTAAGCCTCAAGCCTCAACCAAATTTATAACAAATCAGGTCTGGTAATACTTTTGTTCAACAACTACTTGTGAGTAGCACCCTAGGGACTACCTGTGAGTAGTGCCATAGGGCCACATTGAAGATGACCGCATTAAAAGAAGACACAACTTAACTAAACTAGGCACAGCGAGGAACTACCCTCAACTACAATGATCAAAAACCTTTCAGACGCTGAAAAATCGGCACTACTCATGATGAAGGGGAAAGTAAAAACAGAGCACCATGAGATTGCATATGGCCATTGGCCATGTGCTGGTTGGCTTCGTTGCTTTATAAGCAAACAGATTTTTAAAATAGTTGAACAAGCATCGATCCATCATCATGTTCATGTTCATGACTCATGACCCATGACGATGACCCTGTTTTGTTGTTTCTTCCCTGTTGTTTTTTCTTTTTTCAGCTGAAAAAGAGCAAAAACCAGCAATGAACAATAAACACGCGTGAATGTGTGAGTCATGGCGGAACCTTTGACAATCCCAAAGGTGCAAATGCAATGTTTTGCTCGCATGACCCATACGTCTATCCCCGCGCCTCAGGCGTTTCCGAACGTCAGTAGTTGTCGGGCTCGAGCTTATCTGCTTCGCTATCTCTACGAGTAACTGGTGTTTAGGCCCCTTCGGCCTTCGGTTACCATAGTGTTTGTTTATTTATTCGTACTCCCTTGTTTTCTGTGGTCCGTCTCATGCCCATGCCATGAATCTTGATTGCTTGTTTGCCACTTAACAATGAAATGAAATTTTTATGAAATGAAATTTTTATGATTCAGAACAGGAGAAGATACATAAGATTTTAATATGAAATTTTTATGATTCAGAACAGGAGAAGATACATAAGATTTTAATATGAAATTTTTATGATTCAGAACAGGAGAAGATACATAAGATTTTAATGCAAAATGCAGACATCACTAAAAAGGCAAGAACAATACGAGGCAAGGCGACCATTTCAATGGAAATTATGAAATACGATTGAAATTATGAAATACGTACCCATTGTGAATTTAATGCGCTTCTGTACGTGCTCCCGAATCGGACGCGAACCGTCCGGAATCGCAAATCTCCGGCGCATAAGTTTTTAAACATGTCTGCACATCACAAGGAAAAGTAGCGGGGAGATTAAGAAGCTGACTTGAAGCACGTACGCAGATCTGCCTGTATCGATCCCGTTCTCCCAAAACATCAAATGTGTAGCCACTTCTATCTTTCACCTCCTTTTAAGAAAAAAGAAATGGAAAAGGGCGAAGGTAAAAACAACAATGGTGATGAAGAATTGCCAATTTCCAGGCTTCATTTCGGTTTCCTTTCCTGCCATATTAACGTTTTGAAAGTGGTTAGATTGAAATAGAAATTTCCCAACAACGTAGCTCTTGCTACCGTATTCCTTAATGATTTGGTTAAGCTTTTCTCTCGGTTTAATGTTTCAGTATGTGTGTCAGTAGCACAGATGACAATGTCCGCATCTCCATTTCATCATCTTCTTCTTCATCATCATTCATTCATTTCACTTCACTTCACTTCAACCCCACCAAAAACTCCAACCACTTCCGGAAAAACAAAATTACAGAAAACACCCAGAGAGAGCGCACCATTCCACGCCCATTCCTCTCTCTCAGTCTTCACACCTCAAATTTCGCAGTAGCAGCAGCTGCAGCAGCGTCTTGAGGATCTTGATCCTGATTTGACAGCGGTAATACGACCTTCTACTAGTACGTACTGTAAAATCGAAACCCAAAAAAAGAAAAAGGAAAAAATAAAAACAAATCTCAGTCTCTCAGAAATCTCGACGATCCATGAACATCTACAAGGGCGGCTCCGCCGTTACGTCCGGAGAGCTTGGGCCATTGCGGAATCAGGGGACGGACCGGATCCATGCTGGCCAATTCCATTGCCAGGAAACGGATTCCATCTGCGGAGCAGCTTCTGGCCTGGTTATGGCAGAAACACTAGAGCTGCCGCGCGAGATCTGCTCCCCGAGGGCCCTCCGCGTGGACTCCGAACAGCATGTTAACGTCGAACGGCTCCGCCGTTACGTCCGGAACCGACCGAATTTGCAGAAATGGGAGCCTCCGATCCACGAGTCTGGTGGCCCAGAACCAGCGCGACAGCAGCGACGTGCCTGCAACCTCAAACTTGAACAGACGCTCAACATCGCCCACGATTGCTTCCTATATAAATAACAGTTTGATTCCTATAGGTGGACACAAACAACCAATTGTTTCAGGAGGAGACTCTAAATGCAGCAGCAAAGGCATGGTTCGTAAATAGAGAAGTATGCAACAGATAACCTTTCATAACATAACATGACGTAACCTTTCGTAACATATCAGCGTTATTCACAAAGTTGCGTTTACGGAAATGGCCTTTCTGAAATTTTAGTTACACCTCAGCATTGCCTAAATGGTCTTTCTGAAATTTTAGTTACACGTCACCGTTATGCACAAAGTTGCTTTACGAAAATGGCTTGCCGGAAAGTCACATATACCCCATATACCCCATTATCCCATTTAAAACTAAACTATAGCCCTTCTCATGCAATCTTGAACCTAAATCTTTGAATTATAAAAATGTATTTTAAAAAAACTAAAAATTATCATTTATACAAACTAACAACCTAACATCACTTCTCCTAGACTACAAATAACAATCTAACATACCAATTAACTTAACCCTCTATGCTACCATTTGACAAATTAAAAATATAACATTTTCCTTTCTTCAACTAGTTACATTTTAGGTTGCGATCTACTCAATTTTTTTGCATCAAATATTGCATATTTGCCTAATACCATATATCAGAAATTCAGCTAGGATCCTACAAATTTGTTAATTTATACATTGCGTATTCACCTGTGATTTCTCAATTTCTACTATGCTTAAAGATTTCATTTTGCCAAGTATGTTTTATATTTGACTTTGGATTTCTTTTCTTTAACTATTGTGTCTTTTTGGATTTCTTTTTTATTACTTCCACATCTTTGAATTTTCTTTTTGACCTCTAGAATAATTATTTTTTGATTTTTTTTCTACTTTTGGATCTAAGAATTTTATTTTAGTCTTTTGAAATAATTTTATTACAATATTTTTTATTTTTGTGCAATCTACATAATTTTATCACATTGCTAATGAGACGTGAATTACATAGGCTGCGATATCACATACGTGATATCGCGTCCGCCGCGATATCGCATCTCCTACGATATCGCGTCGTTCCCTGCGATATTGCGTACACGATATCGCAGTCCACCGCCAAATCTATAAATAAGAGGTGACACTCCCCTCATTTCACATCCTAGGCGTAAAGTAGCAAAGCTTTGGCGGATTGATCACCCCAGAGA
>MNCI01021399.1:562344-602797 GCA_015680685.1 Gnetum montanum
AGTTGCACAGTTCAGGGTGTGTACGGCAAGTGGGAACGGATGCTGACGCTAGGACTTAGTGCTGTAGTTAGAGTTAGTTTTAGTTTCTCAACCCTTCACCGTTTAGCATAGGAGATAAACTGTAAAATACCAAAAAAATCATATACCTCAGACTTGCTTAACCATACACCGTGACACATACAAGCAAGCCTGGGAAGACAACGAACGATTAACCCCAAGTGTTCCTTGTGGCGTTTAGGCATTTAGTCTGCGGAGTTTGATCGGATCGCGCGTTCTACGCTCATTTCGTATGGTTGAGTGTAGGGGTACCTCGCGACTCATCAATTGCATACCTTGTAATTCTATCAATTTATATACTAATTTTTGCCTATGATTTTTATAATTCTATTATGTTCAAATATTTGATTTTTGTTAAGTATGTTTTATGTTTTAATGAAAATCCTTTTTTACTTTAAAACCACATAGCATGTAATTCCATTAATTTGTATACAACATATTTGCTAGGATTTATGCAACATATTTGCTAGGATTTATGCAAGTCTATTACACTTGAATTTCTAATTTTCATTAGGTATGTTTGTATTTTTTTCAAATTTTTTTAAATTTCAAATTTGCTTTGGAAGTGTATTTCATGTATAAGGCTATGACTTTTGCAATTCTATTAGGCTTAAGGATTTGAATTTTATTAGATATGTTTTATATTATTCTACAATTTTTTTTTACATTTGAAATTGTAAATGTTAAGTTTAAATTTTCATACTATTTTACAAAATAAGGATCTCCTATTTTATGATATGCAACTTTATACATTATTGGCATTTCATTGTTATCAAAGTATGTTTTCGATTTTTATGCAAATTTTTTCCTAGATACTAAATGTTTTTGACAATATGAGATTTTCTATTAGAGGTTCACTAAAAATATTTTAATATTTAATATTTAATTTTTAAATATTAATTGCAAAACAAATTAATATTTGCAGAATGCACAAGAAACGTAAAATTCCAAATATGAAAACATTGGATTGTAATTTACAAAAATTTGTTCGTCGCCCTACGTTACCCTGGTTTGGGTTGTAAGTATAGAAGATTAAGAAAAAGAAACATTTGTTAAAAAGATAAGAGATTTATAGTACTTTCAAAATTTATAAAATTATATATTAATTATTTTTCAATAGGTTATATATCAACAATAGCAACGAAAATCTTCTATATGAACGGAAGGTCATCAGCAAGAAATACTATCTAAAAAAGAATAAATTGCTAAAAAGGTAAGACATTTAATTTATTTTCCAAAATTGAAAAAAAATTGTATTAATTGTTTCTCTTTAATGCATATCCAAAATAGAAACAAAACCTTTCTTCCTCAAGTACAAAAAGAAGATCATTTCAAGAAAAAATAAACGATATGAAAGAGCAACTCCATTGATCAACAAATATTTGCAAATATTAATGATATATCACTTGCTAAAAAAGAGGCATTTTATTTTTTATTTTTTATTTATTATTTAAATTACATAATTGCAAATATTAATAATAAATCACTTGCTAAAAAGAGGGCATTTTCTTTTTTATTTTTCATTTGATATTTAAATTACATAACTGTCTTAATATTATTTTTTTGTAGTGTAGAAAAAAAAAACATGGGCAAGAAATAGGCAAAGTAGATGTAGACTCAGTTAGCTACAGAAAATAGTAGCCCATCTAAAAATAGTAATTTAGCTACAACTAATTTAAATAACTCTGATAATCAAAAGTAATCTAATGAAATAGAAGACAAAAATATTGTTAATGATAATGATCAAGTTGAAAAAATGAATATTCATGCTAATTATTATGAAATAGAAAATAATCAATGGGAAGTAACTTCAAAATATTTACATTATAATAAAAAACATATAAAATTTATTTCAAATTATTAAAAATACTATTTTTATTCATAGCACTCAATTTTCTTTCTATTTCCAATTTCTTTAACCAATACATCAACCAATGCTAATTCAAACAATGAAAAATAGAAAGAATAATAACAAATTTTATCATTTAAAAACATTTAAATTATTTTTCATATTTAACTTTAACAATGTCATATTGATTTAAAATAATTTATGTCAAAAAAATGTTGAACATTATACTTTAAAATAACTTAGAGATATTTGGATAAATACAAAACTTCTGAGAAAGATATTATAGAATTTTAATTTAAACAACAAAGTGTGAAAACTATTAAATATACCAAAAGACAATTATAAAAACTTAAGAAAAAAATCATTTTGATAATACGCCATGATCTCCTTTATTAAATGCTTCTCATGAATTTATCATCTACTATAGTAGTTAAAGATTTGTCAACATTTCAATAAAAATAACTTATAGGCAGTGAGGCTATACCAATTTATTCCAAAAAGATTGTTCATAACCAACAAACAAATTGTGTTGCACATTATGATGATACTTTTTCATTCTTCAATGAACAAGTCCTACATAGATTTTTTGAATTACCCCCTAAACTTAACATTTTTGGCCATAGAATTTATTTTCATTTTATTGATAGACAACCAAGCAAATCATTGGACTTTAGTTCTAGCCTAGGGTCGTGAGGCCCTACAAGGGTTTTCACAGCACTGCAAGGGGTGTGAGACCCTAAAGAGGCTTACCTAGGCTTGCAAAGGGCCGCACTTGACTTTAGTTCTAGCCTACGTTGTCTAGAAACTCAATGTATTTAGATAGCCTTCATTTACACAATGAGTATTCCAGTGTTGCAATGGACACAATATTATGATTAAATCATAATTATGAGCTAATATATTGCAAACAATTCAATGTCAATGAGTGGACAATAACAAAGGTAAAAAATATACCAACACAAAAGAACAACTATGAATTTGAAATATTTATTATAGGATATACAAACTACATGGAAAAAGTAGTACCTTTGCACAATTTAGAGTTCACTAAAGGTGACATTTACAATATAAAATAAAACATAGTTTTGGATATAGGTAGTTGTAAACATGAGTTTTGTTCAAAATTATCAAGGATTGATGGCTCAACAATAGTAACTACAAATACTTACATCAAAATTTCCTCAATGTACAAAACAAAGTAAAAAATAAAAGCATTTTTCAAAATCATTTTCAACTTTAATATTATTAAATTCTTTAAAACTTACATTACCCTCCAATTGCAACAACCAATTTTGTACAATCTTAGCAACAAGAATGAACACCTACATTGACCTATTCTTAGGTACAAATCAAGTTATACTACATACTTTTAATAACTATTTTCAACATACATATTATTTTGTGTGTAACTTAAATATTTTACTTTGTTTCTAGTTTATAATTTTTGAAATATTATAATAAAATTTCATCTATATTTAAGAATAAAAACAATAACAATTCTTCATGAATGGCTTTTACATATTTGGGTACATGCAATATCTATGACAAAGATATTGTAAAATTTCATTTTAAACAATGTAGTGCAAAAACTATAAAGTATACAAAAAGGCAATTATCAAACCTTGAAAGAAAAATCATTTCAATAATGCTTCATAATCTATTTGGTGAAATGCTTTTCGTGACTTCGCTATTTTACCATAGTAGTTAACAATTTGTCCACATTTCAACAACTACAAGTTATAGGCAATGGGGACTATAACAATTTATGACAAAAAGATGGTTCATAATGAGCAAACAAATCCATTGCACATTATGGTTACTGCTTTTTCTTACCACCATGCATTTTTCAAATAATTCACAATCAAATAATGAACTTTCCATTCTTCACTAATAAGATGTACATAGTTTTTTAATTTACCCTTGAACTTAACATTCTTAGCTATAGAATTCATTTTCATTCCATTGCTTATTTACAACTATCATGCCTCTGTCCACTAGCTTAAGCAATTGTGGCACTTTGAGTTCTATGTTGATGGCATTAGACTATGAGTTTTGTGCATAGATTGAAAAATTAGATAGGATCAGGCAAATCCACAACCTTTTTTATCCATCATATCAAAAACTCAAAATAGATCAATATAAGAATTGAATTAAAATTATCAATATTAGCAAAATATAGCAGTTATATCCACTCATGTTGATAGCAGCATTTTCCAATTTTTTTCATCTAAGAGCTCAATTAGAGTGGAAAATCAAATATAGAAATTTTTTGTTTTTGGTTGGAGTCAGAATTAGTCATAACCATATATTAAACTTTAAAAATCAATAAAAATATCACACTATTTATTAAATTAAATCTTGAGTCCAATTTTGAATTGACTTCAATGTTGTTTTGTGATTTTCATAGATTTCGTAATGAATCAAAGATTTCACAAACTATGGTTTTGTGCTCTATCCATTGGCTTAAGTTATTGTGGCATTTTTAACATTTGTGCCTAGAGGGATTCACTAAACTACCATTTTTTGTAGGATATCATACTATGATTTTTGAAGAGAAATCCAACTCTCATCCTTAACTCTTACAAAAAAGCAATCCTATCATAGCTGGAGTCAATACTTTAGCTAATGTATGATTCAGAACTTGTTAGTTTATTTCTTGGTTCACTTTCATATGTGAAACATTAAGATTTAAATCGAGATTGTACCTGAAATTCAAACCAAAAGTAACGTCTATAGTTCACAGGGATGATTATCTTCATAAGAAGCACTTAGAAAGGAACCATCATCCTATCCTAAATGTTTTCTTCCTGTCACTACATCAAGCCTTGTGCAATTCCTACTACAATTTATAAATGATAAGTCTAGTGAAGTAGCATTCACCCACATGCATCATCTAATCTAGCATAAGAAAGATATGCCCAACGCTACAACTAGGAAGTAAGCAACATGACATGGGCATTGACAAGTTATTGATTTGTTACATCCCATCCAGAGACATTAGGTATGGTCATACGCTTATGATTTATACATTATGTGTGGAGTCTCGTTGGGTTTTCGGGGACGAGTTAATGTAATATAAATGTATTTTATATGTTATGAGGCTTCATCTTTATATTACAATTATGATGTCTTAACATGCTTAACTAATGTGATTATGTACACTAGCCTTGTGTGATGTGCTAGATAAGTGAGGTTGCTAGCAAGGGTGTTGGAGTGAGGTACAAGAGCACCTATCCAATATGTCTTTATGCTTTATGTGTGATTTTGGTATTTATGTATTTGCACTTGCTATGTTGTGTCATGTTCAAGTGTGATTTTGGCATGTGAATGTGTAAAGCATTTGATAAGGACTTTGTAGATTTAAACGGATTTTAATTTGGAGTCATGGTGTGACTGTTATGCATGTTTGAACTGCAGGGTATTAGTTGGGAAGGGAATAAATGAAAGAAACTTATGAAAAATAAATAAAAGTAAAAAGTAAAATAAAAATTGGATGTTGCACATGATGTTAAAAAAGGAAGCGACATGTGCATTTTTTCTATAACAACAAAAAACATAGTTTATAATGTTGTCTCTTTTACCACCACCCTTTTTCTACCACCACTCATAAAAATTTGGTTTGTTTCATTCTCTTTTTCTTTCTATTCAAAAACAAAATTGAGAGTTACATTTATTTTCTTCTCTTTTTTTCAATTTTCTTCTATTTTCCTCTTTTATCTAGAATTTTAAGCTTTGTGGATGGTTTTTAATTACTCTAAACCTAGATTTGGGATTGCTATGGTCACTTCTATGTGGGTGCAAAACTTGTTTGGAGAAAAATGGAGTCTTACTAGATTTTTTAGGGTTTTCTACTTATTTTAGGCTTTCTGCCCCAACAATTTTAACTAGTGGGTTTTCTTTACCTTTTCCCTATATTTTTGTACTAGATTAGTGTATATGATTATGTGATGTGGGCATGTGGGGTGGATAGCTTAAATATTGAGCTTGAACATGCTATTTTGCCTATTTCCCAAAATTGTTTGATTTTGGTTACAAATTATGTAGTAATAAATATGTGATGTATGGTATGAAGTGAACTTATAGAATATGATATATGATGTTGATGAAACTGGTATGATTAGAATACAATATTTTTGGGGCCTATTGCAATGTGAGTGTATATTGGGAGTTCCAATCCTTCTTGGTGGTAATTAAATATTATTTTATTAATCAAACTTTGAACACACATAACTTTGCTTTTAGGAGTTTGATTTAGGTAAAATTAGTGTTGTTGGGATCATTTTGGAAAGTACTTTCTAATTATGGGATTGGTTTTCTCTTTGGCCATATATCATTTTGAAGGTTATTATAGTGGTCATTTATGTGGAAGTACATGTAGTGTGAGAAATATGGTATGGTTTTGTCATATCATGATATTAATATTGTTTTGTCAAATCAAGGTATTATTTTTATGGAATGACTGTAATTATTAGGTGTTTTTATATGTGGTTATGTTATGCTTGTTTGGATGTGTTGTGCTTATGACATGTGTTGGGTTAAGCTAGCCAAAATGTGTACATGTCTTCACGACGATGCTTGTGATAGTCATTGGTAGGTGGTGCTAGCATGAGGATGTGGATTGGCATCCTAGAGATAGTATGGATTGACCACCATTGATGCATTGGTGAGGCTTCTATCTTCAGCCTCATCCTAAGAGTGGGAGAGTGTAAGTGTGTTCATCCCTACAACTGGTAAGTGGCATAGGTGTGTTTGTCTCCATCGCCAATCCTCCAAAAGGCTAGTGGTTGCAGGTCATAGGTTGACAGACCCTAGTACTAGTTGAACAAATAAAAGACTAATAAAATACATGCAGGCAATGGATTTTATGAGTACTCATGGCAATGTTTCGCATGCTGTACTAAGTGTGGATATGCTAGTAACCACATGGGTTATGTATATGATAATATCAATTTGTGAGACATATCACTGATAATATGTATTATGATTGGATTATGATTATGTGTATCATGGACTATTTGACGGTATATCATAGGTATGATGGCATGGGAATGATAGTGGAAATACATGTGATGTAGTGCAATAAATATCCAATAGATGATGTTAGAACATGGCTTTATCTATGATTGTATGATAGCCATCTATCCTCTTCTATAATGATTATGTTAGCATTATGGGCGATATGGTGGGTGTGTTTTTTTGAGCATCCATAAGACTAATAGTTGTTGTAGGTTGCCTTGTACATCACTCCTCTCCTCTAGTGTAGCACTTGTCAACCATCTAGCAAGGGAAGTGTAAAGACTTCCCACTCAATTTTGTACTAACTTTATTCAATTACATGTGAAAGGCTCAAGATCCTAGATGAGCATGGATCGAAAGAGTAGAGGAGGTGAAAATCTTTAGTGCTTGGTTAATGTATATTTTCATGTACAATAATATGGACTATGTAACATTATATAAAACTCTCTTATATATACAATGATGATGTTCATGTGTTTTTGTATTTTAGTAGATCAATGTATATTTTGATTTATGTAGAGACATGGAGTTTTATAAATTGAAATGCATGTTTAGTTTTGGTTTGGTATGAAATTTTTATGTAGTTTTGACCTTCCATAATATCATGTTTTCTACACATCATTGGTTTTTAGTTATCATGCTTCCATTGTAAGATTACTAGTGATCCTAGGCATCACCCTACCTTAGCTATGGTGGGATGTTACATTGTGGTATCAAAGCTTATTTACTCTGATGTTGTATGATGGTTGGGGTACTCATCCATTTTTGATTTTATGTTATAGATATGTACAGTAGATGTGGTCATGATGCTAGTTGGGCCCACAAACCAAAGGGCTTAATGATGGACAGGAGTATCCTCCTCAAACATCTAACAGTGGTCCTATAAATAGGCAACTAGAGATTGTACAATAATTATTATAGATCCTACAATAGCATGTTATAGCTAGTGATGATCTCGTTCCCATAATCAAGGAAGTGGAAAGTGGTAGTGGTAGTGGAGGTTCAAGAGAATCAAATAGACAACCTTTCAATAGGGCACAAGTAGAGCAGTTTTGGAAGTTGGGACATCCTAAACTTGATGGCACTAAGGATTCCACTGTAGCTATAGAATGGTTGGAGGAATTACAAAGGCTTTTGATTTGATGGGCTATTCATTGGTTTAATAGACTTTCTTGGCAATTTATCAATTGGTTGGTACTACCTAGCATTGGTGGACAACTAAAGAGCAGGCCAAGGAATGAACTAGTCAAGATGTGGCATGGGATGATTTTCTAACATCTTTCAAAGTATATTATGTATCTACCCAATATGCTTAGGCCAAGGAGGATGAGTTCTATCATTTGTATCAAGGTATTTGGTCTATGGAAAAGTATGATGCTCATTTCTCTAAGCAAAGTAGTTATGCATCATAGATGTAGACCTATCCTAAGCCAAGGGCAAACAAGTTTGTTCGAGGTTTGAGGCCATCTTTGAAGGATCACCTATTACTGCTCATATTGATGTTCTATGATGAAGCAAGAGCAATATCCATGGATTTAGAGAGGAGTGAAGATACAACATGTAGAGAGAGGTGATAGGGAAAAAAGAGAGGACCAATATTTGGAGAGAGGCCTAGCCCCTTTAAGCAAGATAGTGGCCATGGAGGAGAGTATGCAACACCCACTTTTGATCCTACTATTTGAGCTAATCATGGAGCTAGTTTTTTGTTATAGATGTGAGTAGTTTAATCATATGCAAAGGGATTTCTAGAATTTTTTTGCATGCAGGTAGCCAAGGCATCAGGCTCGAGAGTGTCCAAAGTAGGCAGGTAGTAGTGGAGGAGGTAGACATTGAGGACAACAACCTTCAATGTAAGGTGAACATGGAGCACTAGTCACTTCACCCAAAGGAGGGGACCAGAGGACTTAAGAATAAGTGTATGTCGTAATAGATCAAGCTTTGGATGTGCAACCAAACATAGTGATGGAGATGGAAGGTACAATTTTGGTTTCTATTATGTTGATTTTATTTGATCTAGGTGCTAGCCATTCTTTCATAGATCCTACGATTACACATCATGTAATTCTTGTGTGTCATTCTCTTTCTCTTGGGTTAGTAGTATCTTCTACTAGGGGTCATGAAACTTGAGTTAATTAGGTGTGTATAGATGTGCCAGTAGAATTAGAAGGTATGTAGTGAGTTAAATATTTACATGTTATGGATCTTCGGGTATATGATGTAATTTTAGGAATGGATTGTTTGTCGCAGTTCAATGCTAGTTTGGACTATTGGCAAAAGCTCCTACGACTACACTTGATGATGCTCTGATTCAGATACAAACTCGTGTGAAGACTATGCACTTGGATTTGATCTCATCTTGGATGTACCATAGGATGTTTCAAAAATGGCATGAATGCTTTGTGACTATAATATATAAAATAGATATGATGGAGATAGATCAAATTCCTATGGTTCAAAAATTCACTAATGTATTCCAGTTAGAATTACTGACTTGGTCATCAAGGCAATAGATTGAGTTTGACATTGAAAAAACCTAGTACAGAGTGTATTTCAAAGGCTCCACACAAGATGTCTCTTGTAGAAGTAGTAAAGCTAAACATTTAGCTACAGGAATTGCTAGACAAAGGCCTTATTTGACCCAGTGTATCACCATGGGGTGCACTAGTGCTATTTGTTAAAAAGAAGGATGGGGGTTTGTGGCTATGCATAGATTATAGGCAACTAAAATAGGTGATTGTAAAAGAATAAATATCCTCTTCCACACATTGATGACTTTTCTAACCAACTTTGGGAAGTTCATGTATTCTAATAGATTGATCCCAAGTCTAGGTTTCATCAAGTGTGAGTTCATGAATAGGATGTGTCAAAGATAGCATTTAGAATATGGTATGATCATTATGAGTTTTTGGTGCTTCCCTTTCAATTGAAAAATGCACTAGTAGTTTTCATCCACCTCATGAACAGTGTGATGCAACCATTCCTAGATCAGTTTGTGATTGTATTTATAGATGATATCTTAGTATATTCTCCTAATGAGAAATTTCACGTAGAGCACTTGTAGATAGTCTTACATACTTTGAGGGGATACCAACTATATGCTTAGTCATCCAAGTGTTCATTTTGGCAATCATAGATTCAATTCTTGGGACATGTGGTGTTAGGAGTTGGTATCTCTATGGATCCAGCAAAGATTGTAGTCATTCATGAGTAGCCTATGTTGCAATCAATAGTGGAGGTACAAAGCTTCTTGGTATTAGAAGGATATTACTAAAGGTTTGTGGAGAATTTTTCTCACATAGCATCTCCTTTGACTCAATTTTTGAGGAAGGAGGCTAACTTTTCTTGGGGCCCAACTTGTCAAGTTGCATTTGAAGAGTTGAAGCATAGATTTGTGACTTCTCCAATGCTAATATCTTCTACACCAAGACATCTATATGATGTTAGTACTAATGCTTCAGGGGATGGATTTGGTTATGTGTTAATGTAGGATGGATAGGTTGTGGCTTATGCATCCTATCAATTAAGGTCATATGAAACTAGATATCCCATGCATGATGTAGAGTTGGGTGCTATGATATTTGCATTATAGATTTGGTGGCATTATCTATATGGGGAGTAAGTTACTATTTCAATTGATCATAAGAGCCTCTAATATCTTATGAGTTGGCCATATTTAAACTTGTAGCAACGTAATGGGTGGAGATACTTTTTTATTTTGATTTCACTATTAAATATAGGCCTGGCAAGACTAATAAAGTAGTGGATGCATTGAGTAGGATGGCGAGTAACCTTAATAACTTGACAATCCAATTAGATTTGAAAGAGCAGATACAAGAGCAACAATAGCATGATCCATGGTGTTAAGAATTGAGGCAACATATCACCTCTGATGAACTGCTCTTTGTGGATAGTCATGGAGTGTTATAGAGGGATGGTTGAGTATATGTTTTAGAACCTCTATGAATTTAGTTGATGGATGAGGCCCACATGAGTAGACACCAAATGGATCTAGGTAGTTAGAAAATGTACCAAAGTTTACAACAGATGTATTGGTGACCTATTATGAAGAGGAATGTAGGAGAGGATGTATCTTGATGTTTAATTTACCAGTAAGTGAAGATAGAGCATCATAGACCTAGGGGATATTTACATTCCCATGATATTCCTCAATGGAAATGGAATGTCATTGGTATGGATTTCATTGTTGGACTTCCATGAGCTTACAGTGGCTATGATGCTATATTAGTAGTTCTTGATTTATTAACAAAGGTTGCCCATTTCCTTACCACATGATCATTAGTAAGTGCAGTAGAAACTACACATCTCTTTCTTGTAGAGATAGTGCAGTTGCATGATGTTCCATGATGGATTATTAGTGATAGATATGGTCAATTCATTTTACATTTTTAGCAAGCATTTTAGATGGAGATGGGTACAAACTTGAATATGAGTTCAACATATCATTGAAAAACTAATGGTTAGACTGTGTAGGTGTATCACATTCTAGAAGACATGTTGAGAGCCTATACTTTGTAGTATAGAGAATGTTGGGATTAGATGTTATCATTAACTAAATTTGCATATAATAATAGTTATCAAGAGAATTTGTAGGTAGCACCATATGAGATTTTATATGGTAGGCCATATAGAACACCTTTATGTTAGGATATCATAGAAGATCATCAGTGGGTGAGCATAGATTTTGTATGGTAAACTATAGAGCAGATTCGAGAGATTTGAGATAGATTGAGAGCTACACAAGTAGGTAGGCCACATATGTCAATTGGTGTCAAAGGCCACTACAGTTTGTAGTTGGAGATAATGTATTTCTTCATGTTTCTCCCTTGAAAGACCTTACTTGAGTTGGCTAAAAAGGAAATTTGACTCTTGGATACATTGGCCCATTTTAGGTGTTATAGCAGATTGGGAGAGTGGCCTATCAGATAGCATTACCTCCTCATTTAGCACATGTCTATGATGTATTTCATGTATCTATGCTACAAGGTTATGTGCCTAATGAACATCATGTGATTGATCATTCCAAAATACAACTATAGTCTAATGTTAGTTAATTTGAGCAACCAGTAGAGATTTTTGATCGTATGTTATGACAACTATGCAGTAAAGTTGTATCTATGGTTAAGATTTTATGGAGTACACATGGAGTTTCAGAGGCAACTTAGCAAGCATAGACTAAGATGCATGTAGCTCATCCTAAGATTTTCTGGAAGGAATATTTTCAAGGAGGAAAGAGTGTTACATCCTATCCAGAGACCTTAGGTAGGGTCATATGCTTACGATTTATACATTACATGTGGAGTCTCGATGGGTTATTAAGGATGAGTTAATCTAATATAAATGTATTTTATATGTTATGAGGCTTCATCTTTATGTTACAATTACGATGTATTAACATGCTTAACTAACATGCTTATGTACACTAGCCCTATGTGATGTGTTAGACAAGTAAGGTTGTTGGTCGGGGTATTGGATTGGGGTACAAGAGAATCTATCTAGTATGTCTTTATACTTTATGTGTGATTTTGGTATTTATGCATTTGCAATATAGTGCTATGATGTGTGATTTTTGCGTGTGATTTTGGCATGTGAATGTGCAAAGCATTTGTTAAGGATTTCATAGGTTCAAACAGATTTTAATTTGGAGTTTTGGTGTGACTGTTATGCATGTTTGAAATGCAAGGTATTAGTTGGGAAGGAAATAAAAGAAATAAACTTATGAAAAATAAATAAAAGTAAAAAAGAAAATTAAAATTTAGATGTTGCACATGATATGAAAAAAGGAAGCAACTTGTGTATATTTTTTTGTAACAAGAAAAAAACACACGCTAAAAGCATATTATAAAAAAAAAACATAATTTATAATGTTGTTTTTTTCTACCACCATCCTTTTCCTACTGCCATCCATTAAAATTGGGTTTTTTTCATTATTTCTTTTATATTTAGAAATAGAAATGAGGATTACATTTATTCTCTTCTCTTTTCCTCAGTTTTCTTCTATTTTCCTTCTTTTTCTGGAATTTTAAGCTTTGTGGATGGTTTTTGCTTGCTCTAAACCTAGATTTGGGATTGTTGTAGTTACATCTACATGGGCATAGAACTTGTTTAGAGTGAAATGAAGTTCTGTTATATTTTTGATAGTTTTATGCTTATTTCAGCCTTTTTGCCCCAACAATTTTAATTGGTGGATTATCTTTACCTTTTCCTTGTATTTTTATGTTGGATTAGCGTATATGATTATGCGATGTGGGCATATAAGGTAGATAGCTCCAAGATTGAGTTTGGACATGTTATTTTTCCTATTTCCAAAAATTGTTCGATTTTGGTTACGAATTGTGTAGTAACATATATAAGATGTATGGTATGTTGTGGACTTGTAGAATATGATATGTGATGTTGATGAGATTGGTATGATTGAAATATGATATTTTTGGGGCCTATTAGGGCATGATCATTTTTTAGAGTTCCAATCCTTCCTGGTGGTAATTAAATATTATTTTATTAATCAAACTTTGAACGCACATAACTTTGCTCTCAAGAGTCCAATTTAGATAAAATTAATGTCATTCGGATCATTTTGAAAAGTAATTTATAATCATGGGATTGGCTTTCTCTTTAGGCATATATCATTTTGAAGGTTATTATTGTGATCATTTCTGTGGAAGTACATGTAATGTGAGAAACATGGTATGGTTTTATCATATCATGGTATTAATGTTGTTTTGTTGAATCAGGGTATTGTTTTCCTGGAATCACTGTAATCAGTAGGTGTGGATATATGTGGTTATGTTATCTTTGTTTGGATGTGTTATGCTTATGACATGTGTTGGCTTAAGCTAGCTAGAATGTGTACATGTCTTTGTGACGATGCTTGTAACAATCATTGGTAGGTGGTGCTAGCATGAGGATGTGGACTAGTTGGTGATGAGGCACCTTCGAGGTAGTATGGATTGACCTCCATTATGATGCATTGGTAAGGCTCCTCTCTCAAGCCTCATGCTAAGAGTGGAAGAGTGTAGGTGTGTTCGTCCCTATGGTTGGTACATGGCATATGTTGTTCATCCCTATCACCAATCCTTTAGAATGCTAGTTGATGAGTCATGAATTGTTGGCTGTGATATCCCACCCATGATATCACGTACGTGATATCATAGCCTAGATGCGATATCGTGTGCGCGATATCGCAGCTTGTCTCCTCATCTATAAATAAGAGGTAGGCAGATTTGGAAAAGAAGTTGTTAAGTTTTAAGTTTTTAAGTTTTAGTGTTAAGGTAGGGACCTTTTGTCAATTTTTCCTCTCAACCCTTTCTCCCAGTGCATGCTCGCAATGTGATGATTATAATTGTACGGCATCCTTATTCGAGTGTGACGTACTTGGACATGCACATGACCGACAATAAAGATCGAAATTACTTCATCATTGCAGCATCCACTTAGCTTAATTATTTAATTGTTTAATTATTATTGTTATTTATTACTTTCTTAGTTAATATCTATCTACCCTTATCTCCCAGTAACACAGAATGTGTACAACTTAATCACGAGCATTTAGGTGTGACTACTTGGTAACCCAGTAGCGTACCTAGGCCATGCGCTTGGTAATCCCAGTGGTAGTTGTGCATGAGGTCCAAGATGTGTACACATGATTAAGGAATGGATGCTCATTGCACTTAGGCTAGTTTATATTCTCTCTCATCCTCTCTCCTAGCTTAGTTGATATTATTTCCCATCATACCCAGGAGTAGCATTAGTGCAGAAACACATCATACACCTCACTCTGGACTAAACCATACGTGACAAAGCTAATACTAGTCTAGGTGGGAAGACAGTGAACTGCGATCTACGAGTAGCTATCTAGATACCACAACTAGTCAATCTGCGAAGTTCACCTGGATCGTGCGTGAAGCGTTCATATTCATATGGTTGAGTGCAGGGGTACCTTGCCACTCATCATTGGCACTGTTGCCAGGGATGGTGCTAGTTATCTAGATTAGTTATATCATACAAGGTTGTTGTATAGGAATTAATGGTATATCTTTTACGAAGAAATAATTATAAAAATTCACATACAAATTCACACAAAATTTCACAACCATGCCTCTCCTACAAGACTACGATAATGTCACATCTAGTGAGGCAATTCATTGGAGAACCAACGAATTATATGACAATGATTATTGGAGTATGAAATCTAAGGTGGGGGTTTCTTATAAACATAAACGAAGGCAACATTGTCCCAATGCATGAAAGCATAACTTACTTGATGACAATGAACCCCTACTGGCCACTACAAGGCTAATGCAAATTCAAGAGGTTGTTCGAATCTCCCGTAGGCATCGTAAAGAGAGCCGCCTACCCAGGCTCGATTTAAATAACTTTTCCAATTTCTCAAGAGGCTATGACTTAGATCCGCAACAACATTTACAATCCTTCTACAATTCCTATGCATGGAACAACATTGATAATAGTTGGCAAAAACTCAAGCTATTTCCTATGACACTTGTTGATGAAGGAAAAGTATGGTATAGATCATTAAAACCAAATTCAATTCGACATTGGCCAATAATGGTAAAACTCTTTAACAAAAGATATCAAACTTATGCAAGAGTGTCAGCCTTGAGGAAACAAATCCAAAAGTGGAAACAAGCATAACATGAACCCTTGGACATGGCCTTAGAAAGATATTATGCACTATTAAACAACTGTCCAAGCCATGAGTTCTCCAAGGAAAGGCTAATGTACCATATCATTGATGGGCTTCGTGATGAAACAAGAGAGACCCTATGGATGTATGCCCAAGGTCAACTATATGAACTACGAATCCATCAATTCCAAGAGCTTATTAAGCAAGTAGAAAAAGATGAAGGAGAAATGGCTAGATGGGAGAGTGTTGAAAAATATCAACAGGACCAAAATCTCAACTTAACAGAGGTCCATAATCACAAAAAGGAGAAATCAACCTATCTTAAGAAGGAAGAACCATCTTTGCCAGTACAACAATCATTAGAGGAAATCAAAGCAAAGATCAATAAGATGCTAGAATGGATGCATAAAAAGTGTGGGGAATATATCAATATTATTGGAGATAGAGTTTTGACAACCCAAGAAGCAGGAAAAAATATCATTAGATGATCATAAAGAAGGGATGAAGAAAATAAGAGCTCAACTACCAATCATACATATGAATGCAACATTTTCCTATATGATCACCCCAAGGGCCAATGCCCAATCTTGTTACATTTATATGAGCATTGGGGAAGCAAGTTACACCCAGATTTTATACAAAGATACTATGTTCGATCATAGTGGCAACAATCCTAGTCGTGGGGGAAGCCATCCCTAAACTAGAGACACCCTTCATATCATCCGAATCCAAATGCTTATCTAGTCCAACGTCCTATTTCCCCAACTGGGTTAACATACTCTATCTCGCCACATTATTATTCTCCTTAGTACTATCAGCCCATGTCCTCAACACAACCACCACCTTGTGTACCTTACACTTCTCCTAAATTTCAACATTCTCATCCTTTTCCTCCTTCTACATCGCCACCAACTGTTCCTGAAGTGTCTACACCATAGCAACCACCCACGAACATTACTTATGCTGCTATTGCCAACAAAAGTGAGAGACCTCTTCAACATCAAAGGTGTCCCTTCTTTTGACCTGACCATAGGAAGGGACAACATAGTTCCAAGGCCACTACATTCTCCAACTCAGCATAAGTCCAACAATATGGTGCATCCTTCTCCTCAAACCTAATGCCTCGTGTCACTTCATCATGGCCACCAATTAACACTCCAACAACCATACAACCCAATGAATATAGCCATGGAGGATGACATCCCGATCCTTGCATACCATCTTATGATCTCAAGTATCATAGTGGGTCAACCCTTTACCCGGAAACCACATATTATAAATTTCCCCACTATGCTTACTATAATTAGGTGTGTGAACCCAATGGGGTAAGTATGACCAAGTTTTAATATTTCCAACATGCAAGGATCCTCATCTTTCATTTATTAATCCTCACCATGCTCAATAGTTTAATTATGGGGGATATCCCCCATTCTAATAATAAGCACGATTAATAAATATTTTTCATTTTCTTTAATTTTACAACTTTTTATTTTCCAATTTCTTTTTTGTTACCTTTTTATCTTTTTGTCTTTTTATCTTTGTATAAGTAATCTCATCTACGAATAAAACACTCATGTGGCTCGTTGGTTGATGTGTGTTCTATGTTATCAAGTCTCGAGTGATCAATTATTTGGATAGTGAGCCCATTACACCCACTCATCCATTCTACAAATAAGAGGTTCTTTTCGAGGATACAATGATATTCTTGACATGCTTAAAACTTAAAATTAATTTTGTGTTCATTGTACCCAGAATGAAGAAGGATGGACCAAGAGGAAATGATTAGGGTGTGACATCAAGGGGACTTGCAAATTCTCTTTGGTGATGTCTATGAGAGTTATCACGCAATGTGGTTGTACTAAGATCCTTGTAGATCTAACACAAAATGGGAGTAAGAGTAATCACAAGGCACTAAAAAATCCAATGTTGTTCTAGGGGATCCCACTGGAAAGACATGCACCCATGCCTAAAGGTTGGTATCTTCTCTTGATTTAGCATTCAAAATAAAGGAGAAAAAAAAGAGAGAATAAAAAGTACCACAAAGAAAAAATCAATCCTCCCTTGAACAAAATGCCAAGTGATCGTATGCCTTATTGTTCTAGTACACTCTCATAGTCACTCATCATGGGATGAAACAATGCGGTGTCACTGATTAGAGGAATGGACTTGGTCCTGATCTTGGAACGATGGGTTAATGAAACATTAATCATGATTTACACGCAGGATTCATTGTGCCCTGGGTTAGTTACCTCATGTCCCAACCTCTACAATCCCTTCTATAGTCCGTCTCATCTTGTTGTTCATGTAATTGTAGCTCGTGTCTTGTGTAGTGTGAAATTCTTACCTCATTCCAGCGATACTTACATGTGTGTGTTTTGTGGAACCATTGTGGATTACATTTAATCCTTCTAGTGCCTATGGACATTTTAAGGTGTGGTTACGCAAGAGTATTATAGGTTGGAACCTGCTTTGGGGAGGACCCACTTGCGTGATTTTTTGTAATATGCACTCATAACACATCTTCTGCACATCATCTATTACCCTCAACATATTGTCGATGATATTCTTTCCCTTATTACTATCCCTTTGATTCAAACGTTCCTATGAACCATCACATAGCCTTTTTCTCCCCCTTACCATGCAAGGTCCTTATTGATAAATTCCACACCATCATAATTTTCATTCCTTCAAAACTAGTTGAATTACCCTAGAACCCTTTCACACTTGTCCAAATGTCCTTAGTTTACATAGTTTAATTTCAGAAAAATATTAAAAATTTGGGATATTCAATAAAGTGCCCTAACATCGATAGGCCACGATATCGTGGTCGACACGATATCACATCTGCGCTATCGCGTACACGATATCACATCCAAAAAATATATATATACATGATCCCCCTATGCTAATCAACATCATTTGCAACTGTTCATGCGAGGGAAGTTTTTCAAATTTCTCTCTACGACTCGTGATTGAGTGTCTCTTGCTTTCATATCCATAACTCGCTCGCTGGTACTCCAATTTTCATTTCGTTTGAACCTACTTGAACCCAAAGTGTTGAGCTTAGTCATGGGGGAGGGGCACACATCGAATAGCACATAAATGTTTTTGAAATTTTTCATTTCCTGAAGGACATTATTAAGGGTAATTAGTTATAAAATTAAGGATAAATGCACCAAAAACAATTTCATCTCCTTAGTTATACCAGGAAACTAGATTTGGAAACCACCTAAGCAAAGAGGATTCAACATGATAGTCTTTCTGGACATTTTCTCCTAATAAGTAATGTCACATGGAGATAAATAAAATTCATTAACGTAAGTAGTAAGGTATAACCTAACTTTGGTGACAACCTTACTAACAATTGGCCCCGTGTGATTGCAGATGGCCCCAAAACGCAGACAACAGGAAGGTCCTACTCAAGGTGGGATTAAGCGACCTAGAAGAGGTGAAGGACAAGTTCCTGCTGAACAACATGTAGAGCAAGAAGAACAATAATTTAGTATCCACCAAGAAGACCCTACCACTGTACAATCAAGGTAGGCAGAAGGAGGAGCTAGTACAGTGTCTAAACAAGAACAAGATCTCACGTTACCCCAGGATTGTATTTAGGCCATCCATGAAAGGTCCATATTTATTGCAGTGATCATGGAATTAAACTTTGGACCTTTCATAGAATTTGCTCCAGAGGCCATTAGGGATCACCTCAAAGGGTCCCCATTGTGGCCTACCCTCTCTAAAAGCGGTGCCTGGTACTTAGGGGAAACATACCAATTTTGGAACAACAAAGAAGAAGGTACCACGGTTAACATTTGTGGTGTGACTGTTGATTTCTCTATTCAAGCCATTTCAAAAGTATTAAACCTTCTGAATACAAGGCCAAAGGTTGCTTAGAACCAGCTGGACACTTTCAGAACCGATAAACTCAATAAACTGTTGACAGAGAATAAAAGGGTGGTGGAAGAAAAAGAGAAGGCTGACTAGGATGCCTCTATGGCACAAGCATAAACTTACACGCACGCCAAGGCACTCAAGGCCTTACAAGAGGAGAAACTGTAGGCCATACTTCAACTCCATCAAATCCCAACACCTTGAATGCAAGACAAGGGAAAGGCACCCATGGAGAAGCCACCTTCACCAGGAACTACATGAGTTCCACCCAATTTTGTAGTTATAGGATTTTCTTTTGTGTTCTTCGTGTTGTGTCTCAATTTTTTTTTGATTCCACACTGCGGCATGAATCCATTCTAGTTAGTCAATAATCCCATACCTATCCACTGTAATCAATGGATCTTGTTCTCACTTTAACTCGAGGATGAGTTTTCATTCAGTCATGGGGGTATGATGAGTCATGAATTGTTGGCCGTAATATTGCACCCATGATATCACATACACAATATCACAGCCTAGATGCGATATCATGTACGTGATATCGTAGCCTATCTCCTCATCTATAAATAAGAGGCAGGTAGATTTGGAAAAGAAGTTGTTAAGTTTTAAGTTTTTAAGTTTTAGTGTTAAGGTAGTGACTTTTTGTCAATTTTTCCTCTCAACCCTTTCTCCCAGTGCATGCCCACAGTGTGATGATTGTAATTGTACGACATCCTTATTCGAGTGTGACGTACTTGGACACGCACATGACCGACAATAAAGATCAAGATTACTTCATCATTGCAGCATCACTTAGCTTAATTATTTAATTGTTTAATTGTCATTGTTATTTATTGCTTTCTTAGTTAATATCTCTCTACCCTTATCTCCCAGTAACACAAAATGAGTATGACTTAATCACAAGCATTTAAGTGTGACTACTTGGTAACCTAGTAGCGTACCTAGGCCATGAGCTTGGTAATCCCAGTGGTAGTCATGCACGAGGTCCAAGATGTGTACGGATGATTAAGGAATGGATGCTCATCGCACTTAGGCTACTTTAGATTCTCTCTCATCCTCTCTCCTAGCTTAGTTGATATTATTTCCCATCATACCCAGGAGTAGCATTAGTGTAGGATCACATCATACACCTCACTTTGGACTAAATCATACGTGACAAAGCTAATACTAGTCCAGGTGGGAAGACAACAAACTGCGATCTATGAGTAACTATCTAGATACCACAACTAGTCTGTCTACAGAGTTCGACCGGATCGTGCATGAAGCACTCATATTCATATAGTTGAGTGCAGGGGTACCTCGCCACTCATCACTAGTGGTTGAAGGTCATAAGTTGATGGACCCTAGCACCAGTTGGATAAACAAAATGCTAATAAAAGATCTGTAAGTGATGATTATTGTAAGTACTCATGGAAACATTTCACATCCTTCACTAAGTGTGGATATGCTAGAGACCACATGGGTTATGTATATGATAGTATCGATTTGTGAGTCAGATCGCTGATAATATGTATTATGATTAGATTATTATTGTGTGTATCATGGACTATTTGATGGTATATCATAGGTATGATGACATGGGCATGATAGTGGAAATGCATGTGATGTAGTGTAATAAATATCTGATAGATGATGTTGGACCATGGCTTTATTTGTGATTGTATGATAGCCATCTAACCTCTTTGATAATGATTATGTCAGCATTATGGGCAATCTAATGGGTGTCTTGTATTGAGCATCCATAAGACTAATAGTTTTTGTAGGTTGCTTTGTACCCCACTCCTCTCCTTTAGTGTAGCACTTATTGACCATCTAGCAAGGGAAGTGTAAAGGCTTCCCACTCAATTATGTACTAACTTTATTTAATTATAGGTGAAAGGCACAAGAGCCTAGACAAGCCTGAAGAGAGAGAGTAGAGGAGGTGAAAATATTTAATGCTCAATTAATGTATATTTTCATGTACAGTAGTATAGACTATGTATCATTATGTGAAGCTCTCTGTACTCTTATATATACGATGATGATGTTCATGTGTTTTTGTATTTTAGTAGAGCAGTGCATATTTTGATTTATGTAGAGACATGTAGTTTTATAAATTAAAATGTATGTTTAGTTTTGGTTTGGTATGAAATTTCTATTTAATTTGACCTTCTGTAATATCATGTCTTCTACATATCATTGGTTTTTAGTTATTGTAGATATCATTGATTGTAAGATTACTAGTGATCCTAGGCATCACCTTTTCCTAGCTAGGATAGGCCGTTACATGATTAATACATAATTCCCATAATTTGTATATCTTCGTAAGTAGACTTCTTAGATGCAAAGAAATCAAGATTTCTCCCACTTATATCAAGTTCATTCGTAGTAACAATGTTGTAGAAAATTTGTTAACTTTTGCTAACGGCTTCATGCATTCCACCACTAGTTTTCTATAGTGTGGAAAAGTGGCTTGCATCACTTTGGCCAACAACTATGTCATATCTAATTATCTCTTTTCCTACCTTCTATATCTATGAAACAAGATTGTAAATCACTCATGAAGCTTGATTTTTATCTTGACCATCAATCTACCTTCCACCTAGACATCTTCATTATTTTAGAATCTACTTACAAGAAAACCATAAACCAATCAACATTAGTTCAAAATAGATGGTTGAGATGGTGTTAGGTAGTTATAGGATGTGATACATATTCATCCCAATTGTCCATTTGACCCGATGTGGATTGGTTTATGGTTTTTCCTACTTACAACAATATAACCACCATTTCCACATTAACTTCGTAAAATGGTTCCTAATAAATAGAGTAGACTTGATTTCCCATAGTAGATCATACTTGACATCATTTGTTAATTACCCTTTTCTATAAGCCATATAGCCCTCCTCATTTCTTATTTCTGATCCACCTTAGATTCTTCTCTTAGCAAAGAATATTTCATATATTTTAGAAAGATAAATGAGATACTTCTTACTTGAAAACCAATGTGGTGTTGATCACCTAGGTGATAATTACCCCTGTTTATAAGTTGTACAACCATCCTCCTCTCATATTCCTTATCCACCTTAGTTTCTTCTCTTAGCAAAGAACATTTTATATATTTTGGAAAGATAAATGATTTAGTGCTTACTTGAAAACTAGTGCCCTTTGATTACCTAGGTGATAATTACCTTTGTTTATAAGTTGTGTAATTGACCTCCTTTCCTATTCCTTATCCACCTAAGTTCCTTCTACTAGTAGAGAATATTTCATATATTTTGGAAAGCTGAATGATTTAGTGTCATGTTGGTCATGCAGGTGAGTCGACACCTCTAATTATCATGACATAACTTTAAAGTTTTCTCTTTTAACCCTCATTATAACAGTTAGTTATCAAAGGAGTTACCTGCAAGAGTTAGCTACTAGAGTTTTCTATAAGAGTTAGCTGCCATTAGGTTGGGTTGCCCCCAAGATTTTACTTATATCCCTACATAGTCTTCTCTTGCTATTTTTATTCTCTTCAAATCTGACATCTATTTTTGAATATATTGTCGTTTATAAGTATCCTATGTGTCATCTACTCTAGGTCTCATCTAACCCTCCTATTGATAAGGCCAGTTTGATGCCTAGGTATAGGGATAAGAATGTTTGATAGTAGACATGTTCATACAAATGTCTAAGACTAGTGTATCTATTTCTAGACAAGCTTTTGTTCAATACCTCAATTATGGTTACTACACAACTAATAGTTACACCATTCAATCTCTACTTAGGTAGTCCTTGCTTAAGGGATGTGCTATGTGAGTTTTGGTAGTGGTATTTGAACTATTATATGATGAAAGGTGCTCAAGTTAGCACCCTATGGATGGAGCATTGTACAAGTGGTGCCTAATTATAGTGGCTATCCTTTGAAGGTTTTGAGCTATAAAAACATGAAAAATGAATAGGACAAAGGAATGAAAAAAAGAATATGAAATAGAAAAAAAATGAAAAGTAAATAGTATTAATGGTAAGGGCAATGATAGTGCTATACTTGTAACAAATCGACTTTGTAGATACATTTTAAAAGTAGATTAATTTTATTTGGTGCTTGTGCACAATTACCATTTATCACTAATACAACAAAAAAAAAGAAAAAAGAAATCAAATATCCACATAAGTATACAATTATCAAATTAAATAATAATGGAACTTAACAAGGTACAACACAAAAATAAATAACCAAAATAGAAGTAAATGAAAATAAACAAAAAAATTGCAGAAACCAAAAAACAACCAAAATAAGAAAACAAAACACAAAATATGAAATAAAAGAAAAAAGAGATTTTTAATGGCAAGGGCAACGATAGTGCCATACCTACAACATTCATACAATCAACAAGTAAAATAATAATGCAAATTAAAATTTACACCAGATAACATATATAAAAAAGTAACCAAAATACAAGTAAATGAAAATAACATATAAAAAATTTGCAGAAACTAGAAAAATAAACTAAATAGTTAAATGAAACACCAAACATGAAACATAAAATAATAAAAGGAAAAAAAGAGAGTGTTAAAGGCAAAGGTAGAAACAATGTTGAACTAGATTATATATATATATATGTTAAGTGTATAGTCTTTGATAAACTTTGCACCCTAAGAATGGTTGATGAGTAGAGATGATCAATGAGAATAGAGGATCCCAAATGCAAATGAAACCATCTTTTATTTGACATCCTCCATTTCACACTCATGCTCTTAGCCAAAAATTTTCCAATGCATAACTACAGGTTCTATAATTTTCTAAAGTAGTTCTTAAGGATTTGTGAGATTGTAGTTGGTATTTTCTAGGGATGCAATGGTTGAGAAAATTGAATATCTCTTAGGAGGATGTGTAGCAAAATTTGAAACAGGTAGTTAAGAAAAAGGTTTTAACACAAATATGATCTAATGTGGAAGACAATAAACAATTTTATTTACACCATATTAGATCTAATAAACTAGATGTATAAGCTCATTATCTCTCAATTATTATTGCCATCAAGTATCAAAATGATATTAGTGAGCTTTCTTTAATTTTTCATCATCTTAAAATTGAAAGTGGAAGATGGATTCAACTTCCCCAAGAAGAGTGCATTTGAAGGTTGTACTAATCATGAGCCCTTGAAGATGACTTATATGTGTTTCTTTCTTGTGCTATGACTATCCATTTATGGCAATGTTATAAAGTTATAATAAAAAGCCTATATGATTTATTTTTGTTGCCCCCATTAGTGCTTGGTCAATTTGTAGAGTCTATCTTTTTTTTTCATGAAACTATAATATTTGTCCAATAAATCCTATAGGTCTTTGGAAGTAACAAAGTTTCATTTCATTTCATTTATAATTATCCTTGAACAAGAAAATTTTTCAGCCAAGACTTGAGTTTGAAATGGATAATGTAGAGCAGGAGATGGTGTCATCTACGTTCGAGATCTTCTTTTCTCATTAATCATCTTGAAGGTGTTATCTAATCATCAACCATCCTTAAGGTGCTACCCTCACCATTAACAATATTTTCTTTCATTTGTATTTCGTGTTCTATGTTTTGTTGCACTAAGATCTAATGCTAAATGCTTGAATAACATTACAATGGTTAAGAGATGACTAGAATTAATAAATATTTGTTAATATGCTATGAAAATAAATCAAATGATGATCAAAACATTAAAATATGACTCCAAACGAGAGGAATCCTTTCCTTGTTCCTTTGAGAGTTTTTTCTTTTTTATTCTTGATGATCTTTGAGGATATTGTGATGATGTGAAAGCTATGAAATGTGAGGATTGAAGATTGAGAAATTATGAATTTGCGAATGTGAGATGATTCTCTTAAGGCTTTTAAATTTGATATTGATATGGAGGGCTTTTCAATATGAGAGAAGCTTGAGTGGTTCATCAATCATGAAAGGAGGACTGTAGATATGAAATTCTTGAGAGTTTCATTGAGAGCTTCAATGCTCAACTATAGAAAACATCATAAGTAGTAAAACAATAAGAGAGAAGAAAAAACAAAATCACAGCAGTCATGGTTACTCACTATCACTCCCTTAGTCTTGCTGCTCCCTCACTTTCTTATTTGGTTTAAAGGCTCTTAACCTCTCTTTATAATAGGGGAGAGAGGCTTGGACCCTTTTTATGTGAATTTTATGCCCTTCTTTAAGAAATTTGTAGCTTAGACTTTATTTTCCTAACTTTTCCTTCATGAATGACTATAATTTATAACTCTTTTGACATGAAATATAAGAAAGATAACAATGACAAAATTAGGTATTGTGCTAAAAGTTGACACTTAGAAGTACTTTGCACCTCTTCTGTCTTAATGTCTTCAACTATTGTATACTGTGAACATACTATCCTTATTTTTTTATTTTCAATAACTACTCTAGAAAATTTGGTTTGCTTTGTTTCTATAAAATTATAAGTATAGATAACGAATTGACATAGAGCTTTAGCTTCCAAGGGAAGTAGGTCATACTCTAAAAGTAATGTGGGATAAGGCAATTGCACTTTCACCTTCAATTTATCCAATTAAAGTAGTTTTTGTGTATTTTCCAAAGCCTATCAATTCTTTATACTATAGCCTAACCTTAATAATACACTAATACAACATTGTAGGATAAATGATAATCTTAAAATATATATCTTCTAACCTTCCAAGCTAATAATTGTAATGACTTGCATTTATTTTTAATTACATGTAGAACCTTACCTCCTTTGGATATTTTTCCTTGATATAGTTATCCCATCTGTGGTTATTCACATTGTGGAGACCCAAATATTTGAAAGCCTTTACTATTATATTTTCAATTCTAAATTTAAAAATTTACATTTTGTGTACACTATATCATCAATTTATTTTCTCCACATTGACTTGGAACTCAAAAGCACCCTAGAAATTTTTCAAATTTCGTAACATATTTTGTATACTTTTTCTAAAAGGTAGAATTCACTTGTGGTGTGCTTTGTATACCAATCTTGCAACTCATAACTAAAGAGACCGAAAAAGAGTTTATGGTAAAAGTCATCCTTGCCTTAACTCCAGTTTTGTTCAAGAATTGAAAATTATTCTCAGAGCTTGATCATGACTTCCTCGTACAGCTTTTGCATTAGCTTTTTGAACACTAAAAAATGCGTGGGTGTAAATTATAGCTCAAGAATTTTCTGTTGGGTTTTATTACTGCCAGTATGCAATGTCGAAGTATAACTAGGTACTCAATGGCAAAGTAGTTCTACCTAAAACCAACTTGACACATTGCCCTTATATTATTAAATATTGCATAAATGCAAGTCTGTGAACGAAAGTACTTCACAATTTAGCAAAGATATTGCTTACTGAAAGAACCTTTGATAGTTGTTCTGCTTGTTTTTAATCCCCTTTTCTGCATAAAAGTATTCCAATGCTGATTTCCGTCATTGGTCCAAGTTATTCTCCACATATATGTTTAGCCTTTGATAATTTTCTTGATGAATGGGAGTCCCTGCCATATAAACAATTTAGCCTACAAACCATCGAATCTACCGCTCTTAACTGTAACTCTTAAATAGATAACTCTGAACTCTTCAACAAATATGACTTGAAAGAAAGAAAAGCCATATTCGATTTGTTTGATTGATTTTCTAAATGAAAAACACACAGAAGATGAGAACGTGCACCAGAAAATTTCATGATTCATGATATCATAGAAACTAGTTTTGTAACCAGCTGAAGTCATGACATTCACTGTACTTAATAGACAGCCATCGTGGAGGTCTGCTCATTCAAGTTTCTTCATAATGTATTGTTAGAAAGTTCAGTGCATTATCCCAAGCTTATTTTAATACAGAAGGAAAGCTTAGAACGCGTTTTTAGGATGATTCAGAACACCGAAATGAGCAAATTAGCAAACCTTTATGATTAAGAATGACGTCAGGCCATAATTAATTGCAACTTGAATTTATTCTGAACACCAAATGAATGCGAAAATTGAAGACATGCATCCACTTGGAACTAAAACTTGGTTCAACAAGACATTCCTGCATTAGCATTTGTTGAACGGGTCTTTCTCATTGCCAATTCCAAGATTCTCCATGTTTTCTTGGGTCTTTATAAGCAAAGCCGGATGCTCGGAACCCCATTGCAAAGATTTCTGTTAGTCGTAAACAAGGGAAGAGGCAAGGCGAAGGTGCCATTTTATTGAGACAAATGGACCAAACCCTTAAACTTTCAAAGCAGAAGAAGAAAGATCCATACTCGGACATAATATCTGCAAATTGGGGGAGCTTCTCTTGATATGGTAGTATCTCAGTAAAAACTATCATATGCTTTTCTTTATTTCAATAACATTTTGCTATAGTCAATACTAGTATGCATATACTTGGCCATTAAATTGTGGAACATATATAGAAGTCTATTGATGCGTAAATCTTGGACACGCCAATACCTGTGAGAACTTGTTTTTGTTTTAGGAGACTATCGCCCATCGCCGAAGGTGCTTCCGGAAACTGGGAATAGTATGTGACAATAATAATAATAATAATAATGAAGCTAACTATTTCTAAAGTAATGTGAAATTAAAATGCTTATACGATAACCAAGGAAATTATATAATTATCAAAACCAATTTTTAGTAAATATTCTTGGCACACTCACTAGAGTTTAGCACTATTTACTAGTCCACTAATGAAATGTTCTTAACCATATGTATAACAACATTAATGAAAATAAAATTTGTTAATAAAATGGTAGTAAAGATACACAATTCATATATCCTCGTAACATCAAACTTCAAGATTTTTTAATACACAACCTTTCATATGTCTGTAACATCAAACTTCAAGATTCTGCTATAAAAATTTAATTCCTCAAAGCTTAAACAATATGTGATCCCCTATGCATTTCGTCACACACAATGCCACTCCAAAGCAACCACTATTTGAAATTTAAATACTTAAAATTGTATATCAGAAAATGGCACATTGCTGACAGCAGATGCAGTTACCGAATTTTAACAAGCAAAGCATAAACTAAATACTGGCCAATGGCAACGATGTTGTCACTAAGGATGAAACATCTTTGGCAGTGTTACCATACATAGAAACTTATACTTCCTACTGTGTTGCAAATGCAACAACAAAACTATATTTATCAGGGCAACGCAATGAAACAAGGCAACGCAACTTACAAGTTGAAGAATGCAATATATTAGTATCTAAAAAAAATAAAAATGCTATGCTTTGAATTATAAAACAATGAAAGTTTAAGCATTTAAAAGAAAGTTCAAAATTAGTGCATAAAGTGATATAATGGCACAATGTACAGCAACATGTTTAAAAATGCTGAAAAATGTTAAATATCTCTAATGGAAAATGTCAAACTTTTTTGATATTGTTGTATGTCGCTGAGATGCGGATGTGGTTGCGGCCGTGCAGCCGTAGGTGCACGGCCGTCACGTTATTCATGACCATCCTGTTGACAACAAGAGGCTAAAAGATGGGTTGCATGTGGCAGAGAAAACAGAAGAACAAAATAAAACAGCCGCTACCGCTACACGTTTCAAAAAAAAGGTTAGCAACCAGACCCTCTATTGCCAATTCCAGAGATTGCTGTTTCTTGCTGCACCTGCTACTTGCCTGCCCTTTCCTGTTCATAGCGGCCCTACGGGAGAAACCAATGTCAACCGTCAGTGTCAACCGTCTGTTTGTGTAAACTGTCGTCAACTGTGTTAGTTAAAAGGAAGTTGATGGAGTTATGCACAGTTTTGACGGGTGAGTTTCAATGGAGATTTCATTCACATGCGGTGGTAAATCTCTTCTATTCTGCCGTACCACATGGCATACGTTTTACATAAGTTCATGCATTTTTAACTGAATCCTATGCTTTTTATCTTATGGATTATCAGAAGAATATGATGACAGATATACCTAATTAGTGCATTAACAATTGTGTCAAGTGAAACACGGCTGATTCTGTAACAATCATGGCCCATAACTACCATTTTTCAAACGTACAAACAGGGCTCACAATGAACTTAACACCTTTCAAGTTTCAAATAAGGTTGGTTGTTTTTTTTGGTCTACCGTTAATCACCATGAAATTCAGGAGCATCTCCTCTGTGCCGCTCTAAGTTGTCTAAAGAATGCTCCCCTGGTCTTACGAAATGGTGTGGAAACCTTGAACTTTATCGTTTAAGTTTGATGAGGTTAAAAACCATTTAAAGCTAAAAAAAATTGGATGATATTTTATTTCTTTAATTAAGGTGCTGAGAAGTGGTGGCAAAGAGAATTTCATGATAGCTCTGAACAGCTTCAACGAATTGGAGCATACACTTGTCGATGATAATAAAGAATCTTACAAAACATAATTTAGTTGCATGATCTAGCTTCACTAGCTTATTGTTGATAATGGCTTTAACATGGGTGAGGTTGATCTCAACAAAGTCCTTTTGCTTATTTTTTCCATGGACGTATGATAAAAATATTATTTACTTACATTTTTAAAATTTGCGGGTGATAATGAGAAGATGAAAAAGGCTGCAAAGAGTAAAGACCCCAAACATTCAAAGCAAAAGTCTGATGAAGAAGAAAAGGGCTATAGACAATTTTACAAGCAATACCTGCAAAATTCAGCCCAGGATTTTGGACATGCAGGGACCGACAGCACAGAGAAAAGCAAAAGTAGAGCCGATAACAGTGCATGCCTTCGCTATGTAGGGAAATGCTTTTCAAAATCCTGTGCAAAATTCGGGGAGGAAGAGGCCCTTCTCGCAACCATTGCATTTCTGGTAATACTACTATTTTCTTCCTGGTTCAGGCTTATCTTATCAAGATACAATGATTATGAGGAATATTTGGCTGTTCATTTTCTGATTCAAAAAGCAAATTAGAGTTTTGCATTTTCTAATGGACTTTTATTTGGCTGTTGTACTAATTTTAGAATTCCTTTTATAGCCCTTTTTTCGTGGTACATAACTCAACATTGCCCATTGGAATTGTGACTATATCTTATGACCTAGGTTTTCCATATCAAGACTCTTATCATTAAGCTAACACCTTATTGAAAATCCTAACCATGCATCAAAATTTACTTTAATAGAAGGAAATACATGATAAAATGATTTCTAGACCTCATCAAACCAAGGCAAATCATGCAATACAATTTAATTAACCCCTTTAAATAAATATTAGTGTGACTTACAAACTAAGCAAGTTACATAGTTTACTAAATTTAGTCATGGATTCTCTATTGTTTCTAATTAGTATTTAATTAATATTGATTTTTAATATTTAAAAACTTGTGAATATATTAATTGATATTAACATAAATATCCCTATTAATACCTCTACAATAACATTTCACAATGATGTTAATGAGGTAGTAGCTCAAATGTTAATTTGCTAGCATTTCAACTAACAAATTATGAATTCACGCTATGTTGAGACATCAGTGTATTTAGGTTATACCTTTATCCTAAGCTTGGGTTTTAATGGCTTCATTTTCCATCATGAAACTTAAAAAATGCCATTAGAAGTTGTAATGGAAAACTACTCTTTAAATTAAGCAAAACTTTAAAAATTGAAGTAGATCTCATTTTATATTCACTCAATTGAAGTTCTAACATTTGTACTAGGTTATAAATGAAATTCTATTAGAGAGAATGAGCCATACAAATAGACTTGGATTTTTATTTATAGTACAATCTATTCACTTGGCTTGTAAGCTCAATATTTCCTTATTTGACAAGAATATTGTCAATACAAAGATTAAAAGTTATGTTAACAATTGGCTATAGTTAATAAGAAAGATTCTTGATGTAAGGTTAGTTATGATAAATAATATGTGTCATCATTTTCTATTAGAATCTTTCTTCCTTACAATAGGTAATGTGCCAAAGCTTTCTATTACAACTTCAAATTCTTTTGATATTTTAAGTTCAAGTAAGGATGTTGAAATTAATGTAAACATGGTTAGAACTTGTACCATCCTCCCTATTAACAAAAATGTTTTCTCTTTATTTTTCAAAACATTAGTTGTAAGGTTGTATATTTGAGTAAACATCTCTAAAATTAGAAAGTCTTTCATTTCCATGTTGTTTTGGTGTTTTCTACTTTGTGTTAAGCATGTTATGCACTCTAAATTCTTTTTTCTTATTATTAATATTCTTTTTGGGATCTAATACCCTCTCTTAATAAATGTTTTGAGATATTAAATGTAGGTTGGTGTAATTAGTAATCAAAGATAATGTGAGTGCATTGATTTGGTGTAACCTTTGCATAGTAGTTTAAAATAGTAAATGAGTAAATAATTTTACAAGCATCACCACTCTATTGCCTCTAGAATTTTCATGTTGGATTTCAAGCCTTGATTCAAGCATGCATGGTGAATAATTTAGTCTTTATATCATAGTAATACATGTAGTATATTAAAATTCTCTCCATAGGTGCAAATTGTTGTTCTATCCATGCATTATCCTTTTTACTATAAAGTTATAGTTTCTTATTTGTGTTTGGATTTGTTACTACAACTTTTTATTGCTTCAGTTTGATATAGCCTTTGTGATTACAGTTGAATATATGGTTTAATTTTCTATTCCTTTTCTTAATTTGAAGAGTTCCTAACTCACATTATTTCATCATACAAAAAACCTTGATATTGTATTTATGACTGTTGAGGCCAACCTCACCCATGCTAGGCATAGGGCCTTGACCAACAGTAACTAGTATTTTATTTTATTTATAATCCGAGCATTACTAAATTTAAGCATCAACAGTTGCATGTTTCTAAATTACTGGGAAGTGAAAATGTTGCAAATCTGGGGTCAAAAATGCCGCAAGTTTTTGAATTGGTTGAGGAATGCATTAGCAGACCACCTTTAACTTCACAACTGGGGATACTAACTGGCACAATTACAAAAACAAGAGGGATAAAATCCAGTAGATTAGTGGATGATGGTGATCCCCTGAAAGCTGTTGCAGGTGCTTTATTTCTGGCCTCTTTTTCATCTGAAACCAACAGGATTGTGTCTGCAGCAAAGATATTCTTAGGAAAAAGCAACAGAAATTAAACTTCAAGTTGCAGGAAAAGCTGCGTTACCTTCTTCTGCATCTGAATAAATCATAATGTTCCATAAGATAAATGCTTTAAACTGCAGTTTTCTCCATGGTGATTGTTTCCTGAAAATCAAAGTAAATTAAGTTTTCGGAGAACTTCCATAAGATGAGTGAAAATAAAACCAAAGTTGCTAAATGTACACCGGCATTTTATATTTTCTAATAACTGATTTTTGCGAGGCGCATATTTTTCATGAGCTATGACTGAGAATTCTGTTGTTGAAATTTGCTTAGAAATAATTTAGAACTGTAGAATAATAATAATAATAATAATAAAATCTCGACATAAACCATAGATATTAACGCTTATTTTTTTTTATTTCAGGTTTCTACTTTGCGGTTGACGCGGCAAAGGCAACTGGCAGTTTAGGGTTAGGGTTTTCCCCCGCAGGGCCGCTATAAAGAGGAGGCAGAGCTAGAGTTTGCAAAGGACCATTTTTAGTTCTGCGACTAGCAAGGTGAGGCACCAATCAGGGCCTTCACTCGCTCTAGCAGTGCCTTCTGGCAACCTTTCTCTACGCCACGTACTCTAACAATTGGCACCCAGGGCCTTCACTTGCTCTAGTAGTGCCTTCCGGCAGCCTTTCTCTACGCCACGTACTCCAACAATTGGCACCAGAAACATCGATAGTGCTGGTAGGCAACAAATCTTGCTCTCTCTCTCCTGCAAGCCAGACGAGCAGCCAATCTCTCTCTCTCTCCTACAGGCCCAACGAACAGCAACACAGGCTTCGTGTCAACCATAGACAACTTTTACAGTTTTCAATATTATTATTTGCATTTTATTTCGAATTATTTATTGTACTCTTTTACATTGCCTGAATTATTTAACTTTTCAATATTTTTATTAAATTTAAATCTTTTAATATTTTGTTTTAAATATTATTATTGTTGTTTTTGTTACATGACCCTTTCCAACTGAGACTATTTTCGGGTTTCCGTACCCATACGGGAGGCACCCTAAGCTATAGTATCCTAAAACGAGTTTTCACAGGTGTTCGCATGTCCAAAATTTACACATCAACACCCTTTTTGGCACTAGAAGGAGGGCAGTTTCTCAACCTTTTCTTTATTTTCCTTTTATGTTTCTTTTTTTTAAAAAAAATAATTATCAATTTTTTTATTACTGTTTATTTGTTTTTTTGCCTCCCTATTTTCAGTTTTATTGCTTTATTTTAGTTTCACTTTCAAATCTCCAAATTTATATTTTAGCAATCCTTTTGTTAATTTGTTTTTCTGAAATTTTGTTGAGGTGATTAAAATTATTTTACGTTTAATTTACTTTTCTGAAATTTTGTAGTTTCAATTTTACTTTTAAAAATAAAAAATAATAAAAATATAGCATTCAAATGTTTTTTTCCATTTTCATTCATTTTTCACAGTTTATTAGCATTTTACATTTCTTATTATTTTTCATTTTATGAATGACTTTTCTTACGGAATATCTCAACAAAGAACTCATACTCCTATCCCTAGTCAACTAGCTACTCATCAATCTACTTTGAGAAAACAACGAGCTTCACTTTTTCCAAGTTCAATTCCTAAAAAACCTCGGACTAAGATGGCAGCCCATCAACCCCTGGCTCTCTTAGTAAAAAACCCTTTTAATTTTTATAACTACCAGGACATACCAAAATCCCTTCAGAACATAAATCTATTTTTCAATCCTACAACCTCTACGAATGATGCCCGCCAACACATACAATGTTTTGAAACCTTATTAGGGATCCACAACATTGTACATAATGATGTGGCATGTAGAGTGTTTGTAACAACATTTAAGACCAAAGCAACCCAATGGTTTTTAATGCTCCCTGATGCCTCTATTAACATATTGCAAGAATTTAAAAACAAGTTTTTGAATCAATTTGACAAATTTACAAGCCCTGCTATCGCATCAAGAAACTTTACCAACCTAAGAAAGCTACCTGGGGAAAATGTTAGGGATTATAACCTTAGATTCCTTTATCAACTAGCCTATGTGCCAAATGAGATGTGACCACAACCAGATGGTATCCTCAACTTCTATCTCTCTACCATTAATCCATTCTTTGCTTATGCTATCAAATCTGATCCCAACATAACAGAAATACAAGGTGCAATGTCAAAAGCTGTGGAATTAAAGCAAATAAACCTTATGAACAGCATCCAAACCCAATTTGGGATGATGAGTGTTAGTAACTTTATGCAATCAAACCCTCTACTCTTACCAACTTTTCAAACATCTAATGTCATGCCTCACGCTATTTCTCCTTTTCAACCAACTCAACCTTTAAGTAATTACTCTCAAGGCCCCATGTCATTTTCATTCTTACCATCCAACACTGGTTTGAATGATGACTAATCAAAATCCTTGATCCAATCCATTATAAACCCAAATGGGACATCAAATTCTATTGAACCACCAACCCAGACCCAAGATCAGATGATCCAAATACTGACTTCACTACAAAAACTATCCAAAGAAGTGACCGAGCTAAAGAGAAACAATAACAAAGGTCCTATACAACTAGAAAAACCAAGTGTATCAATCAATGATGATTATTGTCGTCTTCATAATACGAGGCAACATTCTGAAAAGACTTTTCCTCAATTCATGGAATTGTATGGTGACAATACCCAAGGGCAACAAAATAGGAAAACCCTTATCATGGTCCTTAATGTACCTCATGAGACAGAAAATGAAGAGGTTTCCTCATTAGAACAAGTTATGGTAGGCGACCCTAACCCACACAACACTCGTTACCGCAAAATTAGTGACATTATGAATGCTACACAACAACAAACTAGGAACAATTCTTATACACCTCCAAACAGAAGAGTTTCTAGTCAAAACAATGCAAACAACCAATCCAGGTCATCCCAAGTTATTGCCCCACAACAACCAAATCCCCCTTCTACAGTTAGAAGAGTTCCATCTGAACAAGAAGCCAAAGATGAACATAAGAATTATGATTTGGTTGAGGACTTAAAAAGAGTTAAAGTCAACATTTCGATGTATGACCTCCTACACTTTAACGAAATGAAAGAAGTGATTTGGGATATGGTCATATACCCATAGCACAAAGAGAAAAATCCCCAATTCCCGAAAGGCAAGTTCACTTTGTAGAAAGTCCTAATGCATTATCAGTACAAAACATGAATAATTCCATGTCTAGCAAAAAGGATCATCCCCCTTTCGTAACCACTTTAATTATTTTAGGAAAGAATGTCCATAACTATTTAATGGATTCTGGTGCAATTGTTAGTGTTATGCCTCTTGACATTTGTAACGCTTTAGGAGCACAAATGATACCACAAACTAAAAGGGTGATTCAACTCGATGGATCTAACGTACCTGTGGTACGGTTATTAAAAGGAGCAAAGGTACAACTTAAGCAATACCCTACATTTACATGTTATATAGATATCCTAGTAGTTGACATGAAACCCACATATGTTGTTCTCTTATCTAGGACTTTTGAAGCTAAGTTTGGGGGTTTCTTTAGGTCGGATTTCTCGGAATTATTGATCCCAATTAAAGAAAACTTTGAATATATGATTATACCTAGGGAACCCTTTTATAAGCAAGTGGTAACAACTTTGGATCAACAAAATCAATCTTTGGAAGATTGAAATGCTAATCTTTATGTTGGGGTTATTGAGTTTGAGTGTAGTAAACATGTTGAAAATGACTATGTGAGTGGGACTACAAAAAATCCTATCTCTTATGCAGATCCCATCCAATCCTATCAAAGTTCTAGAGAAGGTGAAGAAAACGATGTAGACACCTTGCCTTATCAACAACACGATGGATTTTTTCTAAGTGATCCACCACTTTTAGGGGAAGACAAAGATATAAATAAGACCTTACCTCTTAAAACATTTGAAGGTGTGCTAAATTTTAACAACACATCCATGGAACATTCTCCTAGAAAAGCTATATCCGATGACCCACTAAAACCTAGACCTATCATTGAAACTTATATTAAAGAAAAAATTTATAGAAAACGATCAAGCAAGATAAGTGTAGATCTTGATTTTCATAATCGTAAGCATCAACAAACTGTCAAAAGATGGTTCGATAAAAAACATACAACTAAAAAGTTTCAAGTAGGTGATCTAGTCTTTAAGAGGGATAGAGCGTCTGGTCAAACTGGCCCTCAAACTAAGTTTTCACCTATGTCGTCAAGTCCATTCCAAATTGTAGACATCACTACCCCAAATGTGTTTAAGATTGCTGATTTGCAAGGATATAGGTTGAATAGGAATTTTTCATGAGCTATGACTAAGAATTCTGTTGTTGAAATTTGCTTAGTAATAATTTAGAACTGTAGAATAAAAATAATAATAAAATCTTGACATAAACCATAGAACTTAAGGCTTATTTTTTTTATTTCAGGTTTCTGCGTTGCGGTTGACGTGGCAAAGGCAGCTGGCAGTTTAGGGTTAGGGTTTTCTCCCACAGGGCCGCTATAAAGAGGAGGCAGAGCTAGAGTTTGCAAAGGACCATTTTCTGTTCTACGTCCAGCAAGGTGGGGCATCGATCAGGGCCTTCACTCGCTCTAGCAGTGCCTTCCGGCAACCTTTCTCTACGCCACATACTCCAACAATTGGCACCCAGGGCCTTCACTCGCTCTAGTAGTGCCTTCCGGTAGCCTTTCTCTATGCCACGTACTTCAACAATTGGCACCAGAAACATCGATAGTGGAGGGGCTTTTCGGCAGTCTTCTCTCTTCTGCCAGCAGGCAACAAATCTTGCTCTCTCTCTCTTGCAGGCTGGACGAGCAGCAAATCTCTTTGTCTCCTCCAAGCCCAACGAACAGCAACAAGGGCTTCGTGTCAACCATAGACAACTTTTACAGTTTTCAATATTATTATTTGCATTTTATTTCGAATTATTTATTGTACCCTTTTACATTGCCAAAATTATTTAACTTTTCAATATTCTTATTAAATTTAAATCTTTTAATATTTTGTTTTAATTATTATTATTGTTGTTTTTGTCACATAGTCCTTTCCAGCTGAGACTATTCTTGAGTTTCCGTACCCATACGGGAGGCACCCTAGGCTATAGTATCCTAAAACAAATTTTCACAGGTGTTCGTGTGTCCAAAATTTACACATCAACAATGACATTTATGAATTTAGAAATAGTAAATAAAACTTCTTAACAAAAGTTGTTGATCTTTTTCTTTTTTAATAAAAGGGTTATTACTTGGAGGCTCAATGCTTGTCCTACTAAATAGGATTTTTGAAGGGCCAATGAATTAGCAAAAACCTAACCTCCTTTTTAATGGTTATTCTTGAGCTTGAACCTAAACCTTATGACATGAAAAATAAGCACCTTACCACCATTCCAAATTATGTCCCTTAGTTTGTTGATATTTTCCTTATGTTGATCTAAAACTAAATAGGAGTATACCCACTTAAGCATCAATGTTTTCCATGAGAGTAGTACTTTCCTTTTTTCTTTTTTTTTGATCATCCAAAGGTTCAATGCTCATCTTATTAAGTAGCCTTGAGAGGGTTAGTCGATGAACAAAAACTTAACTTCTTTTTGACTAGCTATGGTGAGGCTCAAGCCTAAGTCTTACAAAATGAAAAACAAGCACCTAGCTATACTAGAGCTATAGTGGTTAAGAAAGTGAAAATTATTTTTTCACCTAACATAAACCTAAACCAAAAACCACTACTAACAAATTTGACTAGCACAAATGTGATTTTTGAATCAATAGAAAAAGCTATTTTGGTGAAATGTTATATTCAACTTATAGTATTAATTAGCTAGCAACATTGACTTTTCGTATACAATTTCATGATCCTAATTGTTAGTTGTATTCCTAAAGTGCATAGCTCATACTATTAACTATTATAAATGTAACTTCATTTAAATCTCTTGTTGATATTGTGTGATACATGGATATTATATAAAACTATGCTTATCTTATTTTTAGGAAAAATAAGTGTTAAGAAATAGAAATTTTTTAAAAATATATTTAAATGAAAAACTTGAAAACTCATCCTTTGATTTCAAGGAACAAGTGAAATCAAAGTTTGCCATTCAACTAAGTAAGAAATGAAGGACTCTTCAAAGTTAATCCCTACCATATACTCATTCATTTTAATGTATGAGTGCCTTGCGAGTTGGATGAATTTAAACTTTATCTCCTTTGTGTTGATAAATTCATTCTCTTTTCCAATTGTGTTGAAAACATATATAGTTTTATCTCCTATAATTTTTCTAAAGTATCATGTTTGATGAGTGGCGAGGTACCCCTACACTCAACCATACGAAACGAGCGTACACGCGCGATCCGGTCGAACTCCGCAGACTAAATGCCTTAACGCCACAAGAAACACTTGGGGTTAATCGTTCGTTGTCTTCCCAGGCTTGCTTGTAAGTGTAACGGTCTATGGTTAAGCAAGTCTGAGGTATGTGATTTTTTTGGTATTTTTGGCTTATCTTCTATGCTACCAGGAGAAGGGTTGAGAAAACTAAACTAACTCTAACTAAGATCTAAGTCTAATTTAACTAGCGTCAGCATCCGTTCCCACTTACCGGACACACCCTGAACTATGCAACTGCAGCTTACCAAACGCTAATCGTTATTGGGATCGCCGCACGTAACGCAAGTGCTCGAAGTGGTCATACTGAGGCACCTATTTAGCCTACGTGTGATAAGCAGCCGATTCCTTAGCCAGCCGTACACACCCGTAGGTGCTCGTAACTAAGTCGTACTTATCACACGATCTAGCCTAGCATTGAGCAGCCGATTCCTCTACTAGCCGTACACATTAGACCCGGGAGTTACCAAGCGTAGAATCCTGGAATACGCTACTGGGTTACCAACCATCCAATGCTCGTAATTGAGTCGTACTCATACATTGCGTCAAGCAGCCGATTCCTTGACTAGCCGTACACGTCCGTAGACGCTCGTAATCAAGTCGTACTTGAACGCACTAGGAAAACAGGAAATAAAAGCAATAAATGAAACCATGTGCTGCCAGGTTTATCCAAACAAGTTCGTCTTTATTGCTGTACACAACTTGGGTTCAGGTTACAAGCTGCTCGAATAAAGAGCCGTTCACTCTAGGACTTCTACTGCGGGCACATGGGGAAAAATTCTAACTCTGGAGTGATCAATCTGCCAGAGCTTCGCTACACTAGCCAGGATTGGGAAATGAAGGGAGTGCCGCCTCTTATTTATAGAAATGGCGGCGTGACGCGATATCGCGTACGCGATATCGCAGGAGAAGACGCGATATCGTGGCCTAGTGTAAACCGCGTCTCATCATACCCCCATGACTAAATGAAAACTCGTCCTCAACTTCCTTACAATAATATCAGGTAGGTATGGGATTATTAGGGGATATGGAACTAATGGGATGACATGTGAACGGTCTTTATTACAAGACTTGACAAAAACTGGTGTTCATGACAACATGGGTGAACACCTTATTACAATGACATCAGGCCACAGTTGGCAGCTGAGAGAAAAGAGGAGAGAGAATAGAAGAGAAGAAAGAAGAAGAGTCTTGTTGCTGCCAACGCCGCGATTGCGCCTTTCGTTGTCCGTCTGTAAGCGCATTATCAACGCCACTCCTTGCATGCTGCTTTAGCGCTTCTCCATTCCAAGTGTCTGCTCCAGATCCATTCTGTTGTTGTATGATTGCCATCTGCACACACAACACCATCATATATTAGCAAGGGTAATTGAATCATTAAGTAAAGCATACCTTGCTTCGGTTTAGGCTCACTGGCTAAGGTGTGGTATGGCTGATATGGATCTGGTAAAATATAGATGATGACTACCGAAGGCATAGGGGTTAGGAAGAAAAACGAAAAAACCCGAGGCTTAGGATAAAAATTGAAAAATCAGGCCCCATACCCCCATGACTAATCGC